>ONZH01021363.1:0-67162 GCA_900303285.1 Rhinella marina | reverse complement strand
TCCATTTTCACTGGACTGTAGTACATATAACTGAGAGAAAATACGTATTTTATAGACTGACGCTGCTGTACAGCACACTACAGAATTGTTCACTGGACTGTAGTGTGTATAAATGAGAAAATACATAGTCTTTAAATGGCGGCTATTTTACCGTAAACCACTCCATTTTTCACTGGACTGTGGTACATATAACTGAGAAAAAACACGTATTATATAGACTGACGCTGCTGTACAGCACACTACAGAATTGTTCACTGGACTGTAGTACATATAACTGAGAAAATACGTAGTCTTTAAATGGCAGCTATTGTACCGCAAACCACTCCATTTTCAACTGGACTGTAGTACATATAACTGAGAGAAAATACGTATTTTATAGACTGACGCTGCTGTACAGCACACTACAGAATTGTTTACTGGACTGTAGTATATATAAATGAGAGAAAAAAACGTAGTCTTTAAATGGCGGCTATTGTACCGCAAACCACTCATTTTTTCACTGGACTGTAGTATATATAACTGGGAGAAAAAATGTAGTCTTTAGACTGCGGCTAATTTAACGCAAACCACTCCATTTTTCACTGGACTGTAGTATATATAACTGAGAGAAAAAACTTAGTCTTTAAACGGCGGCTATTGTACCGCAAACCACTCAATTTTTCACTGGACTGTAGTATATATAACTGAAAGAAAATACGTATTTTATAGACTGATGCTACTGTAGAGCACACTACATAATTGTTCACTGCACTGTAGTATATATAACTGAGAGAAAAAATGTATTCCCTAGACTGACACTACTGTACAGCACACTACATAATTGTTCACTGGACTGTAGGATATATAACTGAGAGAAAAAACGTATTTTCTAGACTGATGCTACTGTACAGCACACTACAGACTTGTTCACTGCACTGTAGTATGTATAACTGAAAGAAAAAACGTATTCCCTAGACTGACGCTACTGTACAGCACACTACATAATTGTTAACTGGACTGTAGTGTATAGAAATGAGAGAAAAACATATTCATTAGACTGCACTACAGATTCCAGCAAGCCAAGGTACAGTAGCAGCAGCAGCAAAAATGAGTACTGAGAGGACTTTGGGCAATTTCTTTTGGGTCTGTGTGGACCACGTGCTGTCCCTTCTGCCACCAGTCGCTGTGCACAGTGTGCAGCCAAGATGGCGGTAACTGCACTACAAGTCCCAGCCAGCATCCAGGAGGAGACCAAATAAATAGGTGCTTGTAGCCCTTAGAAGGGCTGTTGGTTTCTTTGAGCATGATTCCTGCCTAACCAACATCTAAATTCAGGCCCTAACACTCTCTCTGACATACAGCAGCTCTATCCCTAATTTCATGCAGGTGGCGTCTGATGCGAGCAGCGCGGGACCAGATTCTTATATTCCCAGTTCATCTGATCTGGCCAGCCAATCCCTGCTATCGACTTGTAGGGGCCCCACGTGACGCTAGGAGGTACCAAAGACTCTCCTGCATGTTGATTGGCTGAGAAAAGGCGCCTAACATGCAGGAAGAGGAAGATGCCATTTCCTCGAGGATCGCGATATGCTCGTCCGAGTATCGAGCATACGCGAATACCCTAATGCTCGAACGAGCACCAAGCTCGGACGAGCATGTTCGCTCATCTCTAATATACACCTTTGGGGGCTATTTTTATTATTACTGTATTGTACTTAGTTTGAGCTAAAAATCATTTTTTCAATTTGTCTTTATTAAAAATATGGAATCCTTTTTTGTGTACATAGCTGAGGCAGCCTGTGAATTTTCTGTCTTTCCCGTCATCTGGGGAGCAGACGGACTCCTTATCTCTGCTCTCTCACATTACAAACACTTATTAAAGCTCAATCCTTATCTTACTGATACGAATGTGGCTTAAATAAGTGTTTATGACCTCTTAGTAGTTTAGAGATAATGGTTATTATCTGACCGGCACAAAGTGAAAGCACCAGTCATGCAGGTAGAAAAATAGTTAACCCTTTTTGACAGAATGGCTCAATATTTTTAATAAAGGTCAACTGAAAATATATCTTAATATATCATAAACAAAAATTGCCCCAAGAGTTTACATAGCCTTTAATCCCGTATTATACTGCCTGATTTTCCAGCCAATTATCAGGGGCAAAGCAGTCATACATACCCTCGTTCCCAATAATTGGCTTGTATAATCGAGCAGCCACTCACCCGTTCATTGGGTGATGGGCGTATTTTATCAGGATGAAAGATGCCCGATCAGTAGCACATTCCTAGATGTGCTGCTGATAATGAATAGAACTGAATGAGAAAGGAACAAATCATTCAGTTTCCATCAGCCTGTGTAATCAGGCACCTGTGGCCAGAAGCTTAATGCTCCAATGACCACCAAAAACTGTTGACTCTAACTGTTGACTCTAACTAAAGTGTCCCATGGCTGCTTCTTATGTATGCTGCGGGACTCCATGACGTCTAGTTCTCCTATTCAAATTAATTAAAAAGTCTTCATAAATGCTGCTACAAGCAAGTTATTAGTTTGGGGAATTAGTGTCATAACACCTATTTGTATTCATAAATTGTAATTCATTATATAAAAAAACATGTTCCATTATTTCAAGCTATGCTCATAAATGATCAAAATTCTACATGAACCAAAAAACATTTTGAAAAACAATGTATTTACATAAGACAAGAAAAACCCTGAAAATGCAGGTGCGGTGGAATACAATGTCAGCAATACATAAAGCTTGGCAATGCATTCAGCCAACATCAGTTTGCTTGCTTCTATTTGCTTAGTACTCGATCAATGACTCTAAGAGGCAACATATATGGCATACAATGTAGCGAGAAACAAATTCCAAATGGGGTAGAATTTGAAAAAAAAACTAATTCTGCCACAGTTTTATGGGTTTTGTTTATAGGTGTTCACTATGTGGCAAAACTGACTTGTGCTCTTCATTCTCCAGGTCAGTACGATTACGGCCATACCACATATGTATAGTTTTTCTTGCATATTAATACTGGAGAAAAAAAACTTTTGAAATAATTATTCTTTTCTTTTCATTGCCATGTGTTAGGGCTCATTTTGCGGGACAGTCTGTAGTATTTGATAACATTTTGTGTATGACTTTTTAATTATTTTTTATTTAATTTTTTGGGAGGTAAAGTGAAGAAAAAAATGAGCGTCTTTGGCACAGGGAGATGCCCATGATGTTGATTTTTTTTATTGTTTAAGTATTTTTATTTTGATTTGAGGAAATGGGGTGATTTTTATTTTTTAAATCTTTTTCTTTTTTTACTTTTTATTAGGTCCCCAAGTGCAATTTGTATAGGGTAATGTAATTTTCTCTGTTATCCTATACAATAGCCATATAGCAATTCAGTGCTGCCACCTGCTGGCCTGAATTGTAATATACAAGTAATAAGCCTGGAAGCCTAATACAGGCTCAGGCTCATTACTTTAAAATAACACCTTCCCCGATTTCCACCGGGGGAGGCATTCTGGCCTGTGAAGCACATGCTTCCGGCTTCTCAGATGCTGTGGTAACATTTGACCATGGCATCTGAGAGGTTAACATTAGCCGCAGGTGTCTGTTGTATAAAACCAAAGTGGGTGCCATCTTTAAAGACCCGACATCTGACGTACATGTACATTGGATGTCGTGAAGGGATTAATTGGGGGGGGGGGGAGGAAAAATAACAAAACTATTTATCATACCAAATTACGACCAGCTATTGGGTGTGTTAACATTGGACTGTTACTGTTATTCACATCTCAAACATTCTCTTAGGAATAATTAAGTAGAATGGCACAAAAAAGAGACATAAGAATAGATGATCCAGAATTGTTATTGCATGGGGAATGCAGTAGTTACTAAAACAGACATGTCTAATTTTTATAGAATACCGCCACCTATAAATATAGGTTTTCACGTAATGTCTATAATGCATTAATAAATTATAATAATCCTGTATTTATGTTGCTAAAATGTCAAAAATGTGATTTATTGTATATTGATGCATTCTGTATTTAATGTGTTCTAAGAGTAAACAGGCCTTAATGACTAACCACTAGGTGGGGCTGTGTACCTCTCTCTATAAGGAGTAGGAGCTTAGTTTTATAGACATGTAAGTCAGTGTAAAGATAGTGGATGCCTAGGAATTGATGAGTGCAGATGTACAAAATCAGCTCTAGAGAGAAGACCAGCCAGAGAATCAAAGATGTAGAGAAAAGAGCAAAAGATATTTGGCAAAGTATTCCAGTGTTGAGAGGTGGTGCGAGCAGAACTCCTCTGGAGATAAACTACTTTATAAAGAAGCTTATAGACTCCATAGCAGACATTGTCAAGAAGAATAAAGGCTTCTGACCCTGGACAAACCTAAAAGAGAGAATCTGGATATGTCTGCTATACTACATCCTGCAGTGAAAAGTTGTATTAACTGTGAGTATGGTAAATAAAAGGCATAGAACTTAGTCTGACATTGAGGTCCACCCCGTGGTTGCATAGCGAGAAGTGTTGCACTCCTATTTTTTGGATGCTTATGCTAGAGAGAGAAGTGCATTGTGAGGAAAATTGCTTTAAAGAAACATATTAGCCATTACTATTAATGCAGCCGTGTAACCTGTAAGAACTGTGGAAATTGCACATTTTATAAAAACTGCCAATCTATGCACGTACTAGTACTTGAACTTGATTCTTCAGTAAAAGAACTGTTCTACTTCAACGTTATCTAACACTGCAACCTCCGAGGCTGCTGAGGATCCTGTCTTGCATCTCACAATTCATCACTATTAAAGGGGTTATCCAAGTTCTAGTATTCACCCCCATATGCCCAGGCCCCTCACAGAGGTTATACTTACTTCACTCCCGGGCACCCGCGTCGCTTCTCATACCAGCACTGCTGCATCTCTCAATCTCGCCAATGAAAACATCAGGCGTTGGGAGGGTGGGAAGATAGTACAGCCAATAGCAGGCAGTGACAGGGACAAGTCTCCCTAGTGTCACCTGCGATGCTAGGGAGGCGCATCCCCCATCGCTGCCTGCTATTGGCTTCCTTCTCCTGATGCCGTTTGTTTTCAACAGCGCAACGAAGTGCAGCGGCTGCCATGCCGGTATGAGAAGCGACGCGGGTGCCCAGGAACGAGGTAATTATAAACTCTGTGAGGAGCCCTGCATATGGGGGGTTGGATTCTAGAACCTGGATAACCCCATTAAGGGCACCTGAACCATCATCGGGCAATGTGGCTGCCACTTTGATCTGCATTTGGGCAGACCTGCAAACTAATGACGCAGTGCTGGCGTGAATGTTTTGGATTGCAACAGGGGAAGCCAGCAAGGAGGACAGCTTGTCTCTGTGCACTATTGTCTGCAGCTGCAATGGAGCGCTAGGCTGAATCCCACTTTCAGGTTTCTGAAACTGATAGGTCAGGAGCAGAGATCTGGGGAAGTTCGGAACCAGCACAGTGTGTGGATCGGACAGACAGGCGATAACTCAAACTCCCTGGTACGAAACTATTCAAAAGGTTTGGTTTCTTATGGCAAGGGAGGGGGTAGGGTGGGCAGTGCAGTTATGAAACTAATCTGAACCTGCAATGCAACGGGCAAGAAGAGTTGACATGTCCTTTCTGCGACAGCAGGTGCACAGGTTTATACTGTATTTCAAGTTTAGAAGGCCATCCTGACATAAATGGATAAGACTGCTTATGTCTGAACTTGCTTAAATACACTGCTGCAGTATTCCGATCTGCACAAAAGTGCCTTTTAAAAAACCTACTCCTGTAAAAACGCAACATGGATCCACACCTGACTGAGGAATGAAGTGTCATAGCTGCTGCCAGGTAGGTAAACAGCCAGAACCCTTTGAGATGTCATCGTCCATGGATGCTGAGTGGCTCTGTTATGGAACGCTCAGTGTTCCATCTATGGAAATTTTTGTGATGTCTACCATACTGATTTTCTGAGGCTGCCACTTTAATCTGCAGTTGGACAGATCTGTCAATCTAATGAAACAGTGCTGTCGTGAATGGTTTGGATTCCAACAGCAGAAGCTAGCAAGGAGGAGGCCCATTGTGATGTCATCATCCATGGATGGTGAGGGGCTCCATTATGACACGCTCTGTGTTCCTCGAACAGGTTGGCTTTTGACCCTACAGGGAAATTACTCGAGGGGCATATGCCCATTGTGCCACCTTAGCTCTCCTCACTGCCTCCAGCTGGGTACATAACAATCTGATGTCTTCAGCATTAATAAATGGTAGAAGAACTCCATACATATATACCTGTTTGTGGCCGCAGTCACCCACCTGAATACAACTGTATTGTCTAGAGGGTGATATAATTGTAAACTGTGGTGGGGGTGTCAGTATTTTGTGCTACACTGTGATATGTGGTTCTGCTAAGGCAATATTTTGTGCTGCACTGTGGTTTTTTGTTCTGGCTGAGGCAGTAATTTGTGCTGCATTGTGTTTTTTTAACTCTGTTGGGGAACTATTTTGTGCTGAACTATGGTATTGCCTGCCCCGCCTACTTCTGTTGTCCCTGCCTACTTTTGTTGGCCCTGCCATTGGTCACTTTGGATTTGCCTCAAACATTGGGCCACTTTTAGTTTTTCTTTTGTTTTTTTGTTTTTTTAACCAGGGCCACATTAAGCTGCCAGTCCCCTCCTTTGTGACATCATCATCATCATCAAGCACAGCCTATATAAACACACATTTGGGTAAACCACCAAGCACATGGAAAATATATGATTATTTTCTAGATTTATTTCACGGCCAAAAAATGGAACCATCATCTATGATAATACTGGAGGGGGCATTTGAATTGTACGAGAAAGAGCACCCTCATGTTCAATCATGGTTCAGGTAACGAACAGTAAGGCTACTTTCACACTAGCGTTCTTTTTTTCCGGTATTGAGTTCCGTCATAGGGGCTCAATACCGGAAAAAAACGCTTCAGTTGGGGACAAAACTGAACTGATGAGAACGGAATGCTCCTAAATGCATTCCATTCAGTTCAGTTGCGTCTCCAGACCAGAGAGCAAACCGCAGCATGTTTCCGTCCTGGGGATCCGGAACAAGACGGATCCGGCATGACCCCCAATGCAAGTCAATGGGGACGCATCCGTTCTGTGTGACACAATAGAAACTGGATCCGTCCTCCATTGACTTTCAATGGAGTTAATGGCGGATCCGTCCCAGCAATGTTAAAGATAATACAACCGGATCCGTTCATAACGGATGCACACGGTTGTATTATCAGTAACGGAAGCATTATTGCTGATCCCTGCCAGATCCAACAAAAACGCTAATGTGAAAGCAGCCTTAGGCCCCATTCAGACGGCCATATTATATAATACGGGGGCCGCCCGGTGTGTGTTCCGCACGCTCGGAACACACGCCGGGTGGCCCCATTCAAAATGCCTATACTCGCCCATGCGTGTGGACAAGTATAGGACATGCTTCATCAGAGCAGCGGCTTGGAGCTAGCTCCGTGCGGTGGCTCCCCACTCCATAGAGGTGAATAGGGCCGCAACTATTCCGCAATATTGCGGAACAGATACGGCCCCATTCACACGGTCGTGTGAATGGGGCCTTACTCACCTGTTGCTAAGGCCCATCCACTTTAAGTGAGATGAGCTTCAATGCCAGACACAGCAAATGAACAAGACTAGTCAGTGTCGGACTGGGGTACCTAGGGCCCACCAGTAAAAATTATTTTGGGGGCCCATTGTACGGATACAATCAAATATAATAAATAATCTAACAAGTTTTTTATATGAACATAGGCTGGTGGAGGGGCTGTACATTGAATATAAGTATGTAGTGCAGTACGTCTACTGTGTTATGTGCCACTTGTGCAGGTGGTGGGAGACTAGGGGCCCACCTTGCTCAGGGGCCCACTGGGGGATTCACCTGTACCCCTGTGGGCCAGTCCGAGCCTGAGACTAGTGATATTCCTGGTAAAATTAGTAGAGTTGTCAACCGATTCTGCTTGTTATTGGTGGGGCAACAGTTTGGCCACAACTGAATATTCTAGGGAGTATGGACCTCCTTTACAGCAAGCATCAGAAATTTACTATCATATCTGTAATTATAGATGCAAATGCAGTCTTCACATTTACAACAGAAGCCATCTCTAGGACGCAATTGTCTTCACACCTACAGTGTTCTTTTTAAAAGCTCTCCTGCATTTTATGCACGCAAACCTTATTAATTAACTTCTTTCAAATAAATTTCCATAAAAGTGGCTTTAGAACATTCACATGTGTACTGCAGAGTTTGCCGGAGGCAATATTTAATATATTCTGACAAATTAAAACTATGAAAGCCGCTACCGTGCAATCCATTCGAGAAAGGCAGAATGCCAGCATTTTGTTGCCAACATTGCATTATAAAATTGTGTAGTGAGCAATGTCCATTAAAAAAACCATCTACTATACACGTTCATCAAATGCTGCCTCCGTTCAGGCAATGTAAAGTGTGAGGGAAACTCAGAAAGAATTTAGAAAGAGGAATTCAAGGTTAGAACTCCAACCTTAATCAGTTAGTACTTAAAAGTGCTGAGTCAGACACGGTCAAGTTCTTTATTCAATGCAGGCAATATGAGGACATTCATTTCTGGATGTAAAAAGCTGAAGCAAAACAGGTGGTTGCACTAAATATTACTGACACTTTGGAGATTTTTTTAATGGTTACATTCTACTTACCTTGGACTAAAAAATGTGTAACCCTTTATGACAGCTCATAAACACTCATTTAAGCAATATTCTTATCAGTTTTTATAAGACTTTAGCTTAAATAAGTGTTTTGGAACTAGAGATAAAGTGAAACCTGTAGACGTCAGACAGTTGAAATGTTTTAATAAAGACCAATTTTAAAAATGTTACTTTCTACAGCCTTTATAAAAGGTAAAAAGGTAATAATGCAAAATTGACATTAGAATGGATCCTTTTACCAGCCAAGAAATTATTATTCCCACCTGTGTTTCCCATGACAGGTTGTGTTACTTGTCCAGCCCCAGAACATCTAGCAGCAGTGGAACCGGGCACAATTGGAATAGTTGGAGGTATGTTTGCTATGGGTAATGACAGGAGTAAAAGTCAATAGAAACATACTGAAGAGGGTAGCATGGATAGTCAGAGTTTAATCAAACAGGCCTGTGCTTGGAAGTCAGCAATACTGAGTATGCTGTATTATGGGAAAGAGAGGTAGCCAGATGAGCCAAGTATAAAGTAGTGATGAGCAGGCAGGGTCAGGATGTGGAACCGTAGACAGTCCAAAAGAGTATTCAAGAAAACTGGGTCACATAAATAAGATCAATAGCTAGCACCAACCAATTTAGGGTCCCAAACATCTATAACTGGTACAGAGGCCAGTGTAAACCTACTATAGATATGCAGACCATTACTTTGATTGGCAAAATGGCCACATGCTCAGCATCCCCGCCAGTCCCTCTGAGAGACTAATTACACAATGGTTGGACAGATGGTGATGGAGCAAGGGTGGGTAAGTACATTACAATAGCGTATAAAGTCCATCTACTTTTTATTCTTATTTAAATGGGGAATTCATTAAAATTTTTATATAAACTATATACCATCCACCTTCTCCCAAAATATGTCTTTCTGTTTAACTGATACTTACCTTTAGTAAATTTATCTAAAGGTACATTGAACTATGCTTCCAGCAGTCTATTCTTGAGTTTACCATATTGGTGTCTCAATGGAACCATTGAGAGATCTTCATTTGGACAGATGGTACCATTGAGAGATCTTCATTTGGATATATGGTATTTCTTTATTGAAATTAAGAGTGATTTATTTTTCTATATTTCTGCATAAATTTGACCTATACCTATATCAGATGTTCACACAAGTCCTAAAGGAAGATAAAGATAACCAAATCAAATAAATGAGTAAAAACTAGACATGACCCAGGTTGGATACCACCATTTTGGAAGAGTTTATTGTTCTGCAGAGGTAGTATTTGTGTGTCCCTTCTCGATGGACCAGTGTAAGGTGGTGAGCAAGCATACCCACCATAGACGTGCCACCCCAGCTAGGAATCCAGGTGGCATGGCCACTCCAGCACCTCATTAATAGAAGTAGAAAGTGTCTGCTCATTATAACATCTACTTGTAGTGCTCTATTGAGAAAACAGAGTTCTGTAATAAGCCAGCCCCTTTGCTGTGATACCAGGAGTAGGAGGGAATATGTATATAAGGACTAGAGAAGCCATCAGAGTTTTGGCACAATTCTACATGGTGTGTACTCACTCCCTTGGGGGTTATCACTAGAAAGGCTTGCTGCTGTAGCAAGAAAAGGGCTTGCTTAAGCCATAAAGGAGCAGGCACTTGGGAGAGTAGCCCTATATGAAAGTGATCCAGCTGTGGCATGAGCTGTGAATTCCCTAACCAATCACAAACCAAAGACAGGGCTACAGGTGTGCCACCAAAAATGCAATGTACTGTAGGAGATACTGCAGAGAATGAGAAGACTGCTGGATAGATGGCTGCAGAGAGTTACCATGTGAGAAGTGCTGGGGCCCAGAAAAAGAGAAGCAGTAAGGGTTAGTGCTGCCACACCTAAGAGGAGCCAATGTCCTGGTTCATGTATCATCCCCTGAAGACACTTGACCCAGATGGGTGACAGCAGACAACTCCCCACCAAGACATGGAAGACAGAGTCTGCTGGCTAGAGACCCCAAGCTGCAGATTTGGTTGCCGGAAGGGCTAACATTGCCCCTGTAACAAGGAGGTATCCTGTGGATCTACTGATGAACCTTATATATGAACTGCATGCAGTTAGAACCTTATATATGGACTGCATGTAGTTAAAGAGACAGTGCCTATCTGTGATAACCACCAAGGCTGTGAGCCTCTTAATGAGAGGAGTTACCAAACATACTGTACCATTAAAGAACTAAATATTTGTAGATATGTGTATGCAACATTATAAAATGTATCATCATGTGGATAGAAGGGTGTAAAGAAATAAAATTATACCAGCACCTCCAAACAATAAGAAATGAAGTGCAAACGCACACGTCCATGGCTGACATGCAAACGCAAACAACCACTATATGTAGCAGTACATTGACTCATGCACAAACACACATGTAAACACTAGAAACATGAATTATACTGAATTGCATTACTACTATACTTTCCATATATGAAACGTTGAAGCTCCTTACGCACATGTTTGATCAAAATCGTGTCTGGCCCACCTACCTACAGTAAGGTGGCTTCTGTAGATGGGAACCTAACACTATCAGAATTCACTCACCTAGGCCTGAATTTTATTGTCTGGTCTGGGGTCTAACTTCTCTGTTTTGGCCAGGAATCTGGATGCAATGAACACTGATGTTTGTTATGAGACTACCCTAAACAGTTGTGTATGTTCACCATAGAGTTGCCATGGAAACATAGCAGAGACATTTTCTGTCGAATTCTGTCAGAAAAAATAAGAACATACTCCGTCAAATGGCATATTAAAGAGGTATTTTCCCTTAGAAGCAAAAATAATTCTGACATAAGGAGCTACACAGAGCCCCACACAACAGCATATGGAGTGCCAAGGATTTGCGTGCCACCAGACAGCTTCCTGCACAAAGCATTGTCAACTGAACTAAATAATACTAACAGCAACTAAATAATACTAACAGAACTGTGAACTTTGATGCCTTAGACAAGTGCTCCTTTAGTGCATAATTAAAGCATGGCTTAGTCAGTACATCCATTTCTCATGTGTGGAGCTGTAAGAGAATATAATAACCGAGCAAATGCTCCACTGGATCCTGGCCTTTATGGCTATGGAACACCAAGCTCAACACGCGCATCTTGTCTCTGATTGTATTATTAATAATTCAGAAGAGATGGGATATATTGGATGTTTCCCTTCAACAAGCATTTATCATCATTAGTGACTGAGTGACAGATTACCCTCTGAATTGATATAGGCTGTATAACTCCACATTTAAGAGAATTCATCACCAGGGGCATCATGGTAATAAATGAAGCACAAAACAAATGACGTTAACGATAAGGAAACATTTCAAAACTTTTGAATCAAAACTACTGATGGGAAACAGTTATTTTGTATATGTAAAAATATATAACTAAAAGGTTAGAAAAATAAAAGCAAGTTCTCTGAGCAACTAAAAAAACACAAAAAAACTACACATAATGCTCATCAGGTGATGCCACCATAGATCAGAAGTAGTTAATTTTCATTTTCTTACCCAGTCCTGTGCTGCACCTTTGTTTTGATGCTGTTTAGGCTTTCAGTGTCATGGAGAACCATGTAAAAAGACTACAGTTTCCATTATTTGTCTCTCACAGACATTGGGAAAGATTTACCAATCCTGTCTGATAGTTAGACAGTGTAAACTCAGACTCACAGTCTAAAGATCTACCAGAGTTATCACAGTGGATTATATAGGGTGATAAATATACACTGTCTATTCTACGTTTATACCACCTACTAGTTGGCTTACTTTTCAAGGGAATTATTTTGTGCCAGCTATTGGCACAATTTCTGCCACAATTCAGGCACAGCCCTTGTCTCTTTTTGCAGCTACCTATACATTCCTCTATTACAAGGTGTTCACACTATAATTACAGTTCTCACTGTCTTCACACACAACACCTCTCTGCCACTGGGAAACTCTTCTATTGGCCAACATGAGAAATGTGATCCCTGTAGGGATTGAGGGGTCGGGCCTAACGCATTTGCATATCATTTTCAATTATATTCCAAAAACATTGTTAAAAAGATTATTTTATGTTTCTGCACAAAGCCTTGATTGCCAGAAAGGGCTTGAGACTAAAAGGCATTGTATGTTGTATTTGTCATTGAATCTGTGGTTTACAATATGTGTTCGCACCCATAATTACATCCAAACCTACCCGTATTTTTTGCCCCATAAGATGCAGTTTTTTTCCCCCAAAGTGAGGGAAAAATGTCCCTGTGTCTTATGGGGTGAATGCTAATGAGCATTATGGAAGCGCTCATTAGCACCGGAGGACCAGGAAGCGGTGAAGGCTCTGTACTCACCGCTTCCTAATCCTCCGCTCGACTGTCGGCTGTGCAGTGGCTGCGCACAGCGTGAGGACGCTCTGTGACCTCACACTGTGCGTGCCATTTCACAGCACAGCCAGCGGCAGCAGGAAGGCAGAGCAAGGGCGGAGAGGAGCGGCGCCGTCCAGGAGCAGGAGAGGTAAGTGGTTTATTTATTTTATGTCATATGAGGCTGGGGTCACCATCTGAAGCATGGGGCTGATCAGAAGAGACATGGGGCAAATATGAGACTGGGGTGGGTCAAAAGAGGCATGGGGGCTAATATGAGACTGGGGGCATGGGGGCTGATATGAGGCTGAGGACTGATGGACCGAGGCATGGGGGCTAATATGAGCTGGGGGCTGATAATAAGAGGCATGGGGGCTAATATGAGACTGGGGACTGATAAAAAGAGGCTGGGGACTGATCAAATGAGGCATGGGGGGCTGATTTAAGACCGTGGGTCTGACCTGAGGTCTGAATGGAGTAATTTATATTGGGGGCCATATCTGAGGTCTGATTGGGGGTCATTTACTTTGGGGTGTGAGCTGAGGTCTGATTGTGGGTCTGATCTGAGGTCTTATTGGGGACTTATTAACATTTGGGGTCTGATCTAAGGTCTGATTCAGGGTCTTATTAACATTGGGGGTCTGATTGGGGCTGTGATCTGAGGTCTGATTAACATTGGGGGTCTGACCTGAGGTCTAATGAAAAATATTTTTTCCTAGGTGCATCTTATATGCCGGTGTGTCTTAGAGGGCGAAAAATACGGTATTTCACATTAGGTGATAACAGAACATATGAAGTGAAATGGCACCCACTATACAAATCTTTTTTTCTGGTCACGCTTGAAAATGATCTCCTGTCTTCCTGTCCTTCTGCCCCATCAGTCCTTTGGCCTACTATCATTACACAGATACTGTATCTTAATCATTTGGACTGACGCTTGCCATACGCTTTGGATTTCAGATGACTTCACTTGTCATTCATGGTTGGTCTGTTAAGGTTTCTGTTTTTTTAATGGTTTCATTTTGGGGTACACATAACTTTCTGATTAACTTTTATTAACCCTTTCTGGTAGGGAGATGGGAAAAAAACAGCAATACTGCCACTGAGCTTTTACATTATAAATTTTGCAGTGTTTATTTTCCAGCATAAATAGTATGATAAATTTATTCTTTGGGTCAGTATAATTACATAATTTTCATCTTTTACTTTTTAAAAATAAGAAAAAAGGAAAAGGACTCGAAGCAAAACTTTGGGCACCCTGCATTGTTAGTACCTAGTAGCACCCCCTTTTTTAGTCAGTTATCTAAACACTCAAATCTCCTTGGATTACCATACTTTTTCAAGGTACTCCTTTCCTTTTTTCACTCTAAAATTGTACAAAACCAAAATAATACACTGATATTGCTTAAAATGTTGAAAAGTGTGTTTCATCTTTATACCTTTTTGGGGATCGTTTCATCTTCAACTTAACTTAGCTTAACTTTTCACAGTAAGAGTAATAAGAGTAATTTTGACCGGGGTGCCCAAACTTTTGCATGCCACTGTGGATCCCTTCTTAACCTTTATCTGATATGAAAGTGATTTGTCATGCTTTTTTCAAGAGTGAAGACATTCATTTGCCCCCTCTATTCCTGTGAGCACAAAATCTATAATGGACTCACATGTAAGACTTGGCTGTTTTAACATTAAGTAGGTCTTTAAGCTTGTGTTGCAATACTTTAAAGCAGGGATGCTCAACCTGTGGCCCTCCAGCTGTTATAAAACTACAACTTCTACCACGCCCTTCTGTAGGCTTATAGCTGAAGGCTGTCCAGGAATGATGGGAGTTGCAGTTTTGCAACAGCTGGAGGGCCGCAGGTTGAGCATGCCTGCTTTAAGGTATTCTAATAAGGTTATTGCCCAGGACCTTTAATGGATTCTCTATTTTGTAAAGATCTGAGCAAATGGGAGGCATTCTCTGTTTTTCTTAGTTGCTTGAGCCTAAATCTCAATAAGAAAACTTCTTGCTAGTCTTGATATTTATGGGGGTCTGATGAAAAATATTTTTTTTCTTATTTTCCTCCTCTTAAACCTGGGGTGCGTCTTATTATCGGGTGTGTCTTATAAAGCGAAAAATACTGTAGTTGTGGTGTAGTAAGTCTAAGAATTACAGGAGCATGATCTGAGATTGTAGTAGGAAGGAATGAAGCATCTGCAATAAATTTGAGATACGAGGAAGGAATAAATACAGTGGGGGAAATAAGTATTTGATACACTGGTGATTTTGCAAGTTTTCCCACCTACAACTTAGGTACACTTCTACTGTGATAGAATCTTAAAAAAAAAATCCAGAAAATCACATTGGATGATTTGTAAATAATTAATTTGCATTTTATTGCATGAAATAAGTATTTGATCACCTACCAACCAGCAAGAATTCTGGCTGTCTCAGACCTGTTAGTTTTTCTTTAGGAAGCCCTCCTACTCTGCACTCATTACCTGTATTAATGGCACCTGTTTGAACTCATTACCTGTATAAAAGACACCTGTCCACACACTCAATCAATCAACCTCTCCACCATGGCCAAGACCAAAGAGCTGCATAAGGACACCAGGGACAAAATTCTAGACCTGCATAATGCTTGGATGGGCTACAGAACAATAGGCAAGCAGCTTGGTGAGAAGGAAACAACTGTTGGCACAATTATTAGAAAATTGAAGAAACACAAGATGACTGTCAATCCTCCTCGGTCTGGGGCTCCATGCAAGATCTCTCCTCATAGGGTAAGGATGATTCTAAGAAAGGTCAGGAATCAGCCCAGAACTACACGGGAGAACCTGGTCAATGACCTGAAGAGAGCTGGGGCCACAGTCTCAAAGATTACCATTAGTAACACAGTACGCCATCATGGATTAAAATCCTGCAGGGCACGCGAGGTCCCCCTGCTCATGCCAGCATATGTCCAGGCCCATTTGAAGTTTGCCAGTGACCATCTGGATGATCCAGAGGAGGCATGGGAGAAGGTCATGTGGTCAGATGAGACCAAAATAGAACTTTTTGGTATCAACTCCACTCGTCGTGTTTGGAGGAAGAAGAAGGATGAGTACAACCCCAAGAACACCGTCCCAACCGTAAAGCATGGGGGGAAGCGTCATACTTTGTGGGTGCTTTTCTGAAAAGGGGACAGGACAACTGCACCGTAGTAAAGGGAGGATGGATGGGGCCATGTATCACTAGGTTTTGGCCAACAACCTCCTTCCCTCAGTAAGAGCATTAAAGATGGGTCGTGGCTGGGTCTTCCAGCATGACAATGACCTGAAACACACAGCCAGGGAAACTAAAAAGTGGCTCCGTAAGGCCCCATTCAGACGACCATATGAATGGGGCCGTATCTATTCCGCAATATTGCGGAATCGATGCGGCCCAATTCACTTCTATGGGAGCGGGCAGGCGCGGCACGCAGCCAGCTCCGTGCAGCGGCTCCGCATAAAAAGATAAAGCATGTCCTATATTTGTCCGCATGAACGGACAAGTATAGGCATTTTGAATGGGGTGCCCGGGCGTGTGTTCCGCAGCGCTGCGAACACACGCCGGGCGGCAGCCATAGTATTGCGGGTCCGCATTATTGCGGACCAGCAATATTACGTCCACCTGAATGGGGCCTTAGAAGCATTTCAAGGTCCTGGAGAGGCCTAGCCAGTCTCCAGACCTATACCCAATCGAAACTATTTGGAGGGAGCTGAAAATCAATGTAGCCCAGCGACTCCCTGAAACAGGCAAGATCTGGAGAAGATCGGTATGGAGGAGTGGACCAAAATCCCTGCTGCAGTGTATGCAAACTTGGTTTCTGTACCAAATATTAAAGGGAGTCTGTCACCTCATTTTCACCTATATAACTAACAGCAGTTCTTAAAGGGCCGCTGTCCTGGTACACTGTAACGGGACCGCAGCATAAAAACAATACAACACAAAAGCTCAGGAACACAATGAAGTAATGCAAACCACAAATGTACAAGGGGGCTGCAGGCAACAATACACACTTAGGTACTAGGGTCCCAATGAATACACTAAGATCATTTCTGTCATTCAGACCAAGGGGTCCTAATGCCCCTGATCTGATGATCCAGATTAGCTTTTGTGCTGTATTGTTTTATGCTGCGGTCCCGTTACAGTGTACCAGAACAGCGGCCCTTTAAGAGGTGGTGACGTGGAACGTCATCAGGGAGCGGCCAGAGGAAGCGCGAGAACGCGAAACGGCCATCGCCTCTGGCTCCTGAGTGCACTGATGGGCGTCCACCCCAGACCCCAGTTCAATGTAAGTTTTTACTGAATAAAGCCTGATGGTGAGTGCCGCGTATTCTTCTATTGATGTTCGCTTATCACAAGTTCCTTTACTTTACCATATACGCTGAGCACCACAGAGCATCTGTAACAGTCCCCACGCTCAAAGACTGTAAAGCCATTGCCCCACAAAGCTGTGGAGTGCCATCCCCTACAGACTTTCTCTTCTTATTTGTCGCATAACTAACAGCAGTGCCCACAGAAGATTACAAACATATCCCAGACATACCTGTGTGCACTTTGTGTCTGTATTACATGTCCAGTAAAAGCACTTTTATTCTGCTGGAAAACAGCTCCCAAGTGCCCGGCTGAAAGTGAATCTAAAAACAGATTTCTCTCCCAACTCGATTTCTAACAACTATATCTTCTGATATAGTAGATATAATGCTGCAATTTTGGTTTCATTTAAAAGCTTGGAATGCCAGCTTTCAAAGAAAAAACATTTTTCTATCTGCTACCAATCCCAAGATATGAGCAGCTAAAGCAGCCCTCCGGTTTGCTTTGGGCACTTGCAGCAGCAGAACTGGGCACTTGGGAGCTGTTTTCCTGCAGAATAAAAGTGCTTTTACTGGACATGTAATACAGACACAAAGTGCACACAGGTATGTCTGGGATGTGTCTGCAGTCTTCTGTGGCGCACTGCTCTTAGGGCTTGTTCACACTTCAGTTATTTGATCAGTTATTTCCATCAGTTATTGTGAGCCAAAACCAGGGTCAAAAACACAGAACAGGTGCAAATCTTTTCATTACACCTGATCTCTGTGTAGGCTTCACTACTGGTTTTGGCTGACAATAACTGATGGAAATAACTGATCAAATAACTGATGTGTGAACAAGCCCTAAGTTATAGTGGGGAAAATTAGGTAACAGACTCCCTTTAAGTTCTGTTTTTCTATTTTATCAAATACTTATTACATGCAATAAAATGCAAATTAATTATTTACAAATCATACGATGTGATTTTCTGGATTTTTTTTAAATTTGTGTCTCTCTCAGTTGAATTGTACCTACAATAAAAATTACAGCCCTCTCCATTCTTTGTAGTTGGGAAAACTTGAAAAATACTTATTTTCCCCACTGTGTATAATCCAGCCACAGGAAAGTTGAATGAGGATCAGAATAGAAGGAATAACCCCTCTCCGACTGGTTATGAACTCTCCACACATCAATGCGTTTGCCCAATCTGAGTTTTATGTTTCTTACAGCTCGATATTACCATGCTGTGAGGAATCCCACAAGGGGTCTAACGTGACATTTAAGTAGCTTCCAGGTATTAGTATTCCGTCTGAAAACTGTTTGAGCAGGACAGAATTTTATCAATCCAGGAAACCTGCCTCGCGTTTGATACATAGAGAGAGGCCAACGTATATTTTGTATTACCAATCAGAAATTTAAGAAATAGCTCCCGATCTTCACAGTCAAAATATTTGTTCACCAATTTGAAAGAAACCTTTTGCTATGCTGACCCCTTTTGAGGAGGATGTAGAGTGGCCACTATGGAATGATTTCTCAAAATAGTATGTTGGGATTTTAGGAATCCTGGTCTCTTTGGGATTCTTGTATGAAAACTATGTCAGTTTTCATTAGATTAAGTAGCAAGACAATCTGGAACCTTTTTTGTGGGGGGGGTTCATACCCATAAGGGGTCGTTCACATCAGCACTATTATTTTCCGGTAATAGCAGAAGTGCCAGATTCGGCATAACTGGCAGGAATGGACCCTAATAGATCCCATTGACTATAATGGGATCTTTTTGGTTTCCATTCTGGAGAATATTTTTTAGCAGAGAAAAAAGTCCAGCATAGAGAACTTTTCTGTACGATATTTCAGATGAAATTTGTGATGGAGGTTCTGAGCAGACCCTCCAAGGCAGAGGTTCACATCTGCGTTGGAAGCTCTGTTTGGAATTTCCGTCACAGAGTTCATCCAAAATATTGTAGAGAAAAGTTCTGTATGATGAACATAATTTAGAAAGTTACAACATGTATTGTAGCCATGAGGTAATTAAGATAATTATATTGACAGATTCACTTGAATACCAAGAAGTGGCCTTCTACATAATAACATTTTAAAAAAGCTGCATTTTTTTGTCCTGCCAACTCTCGGCATGTTTGCCATGCTACAGCCGCATCTCTGGCCTGTCCCCCTTATAGTAAATGGGGCCGGGCCAGACTTCCGGCAGCATACATGCGCAAGCGTTATTATGGATCCGGCAGGCTGTTCACAAGCCTAACATGAGTGTGAAAGAAGCCTTAGTGACCCACAGGCTACATCATGAGATGCTCAGGAGAGCTGCATATAAACTACCTCCAATATTACAAATACATTCCTAGAAAATTTTTCTGTGTTATACAGTAAGCAGTCCCCTAATAAGAGAAACATTCTCATCATATCACTGTTCTCTGCAGCAACAATAGGAATGTTTCCCTGCAACAAAAAAGTATAACCAGTCCATACATAATAACAACAGAAAAGATGAAGATTTCCATCAGATTACAAGGTCCCAGGTACCTTCACCAGCACCACTCGAAAAGTGGTCTACTTAAAGGGGTCTCCCAAGTCAGCAAAGATGTGACTAAGGGGGTGAAATGCCATGAAATAATAAAAGACCCATTGCTCATCTGATAAATCCTCCACTGTTTAAGCACCACTATTCTGGTGCTCCCCACCAATCTTTGTTTACTATACAACACAACTGATTTACCTGTCTACCCAACTGACCATTCTAACCAGTCACTGGCCTCAGCAGTCTTGTGCCATTCAGTGCTGAGGCCAGTGTTTAGCTACAGTGGTCATGTGGGTAGACAAGAAAGTCATCGCTGCAGCCTGAAGTTGCTGTTGAAAGTAGTGTTAATGGAGTAGATCCCCAGTCCAATGGGGCCCCAGGTCAGATTCTCATGTCACTGTTTACTGCTTATCGGTATATGTCCCTACTCATATTGATGGTTCTGCATCACTTGTCTTATTTTCCAAGCTATTGCTATGTCTTTTTGTTTCTAAATATGACTGTTCAGATTTTGTGTTAAAGACTATGAACTTCTGTTGCATTTTTTACTATTGCATTTTACGTACATTGTTTTGGGCTAATTTTTTTTTTCAGTTGGTCTTTGCTAAAATGTTTCATTAGTCCTTCAGTTTGACTGGTTCTCTTTCTCAGTGAATCTTTCAGTGCTGCTCTGATGGCTTGATCTGTAGCCCTTATCTCTTCACTCTTGACATCTCATGAACATTTATTTAAAGGGGTTCTCCAGGAATTAAGAAAATAAAAATATGTAAATATTACTTTATTATAAATATATTCCCAAATACCTTTCATTAGCTATATTGGTTCGTTTTGTCTGGGGAGCAATCATTAGGAGAAATAAAATGGCCGCTGTCCTATTAGTACACACAAAACCTGTTCTAATCACACAGGAGGACAAGTTACTTCAGAACTGAGGTAAAAAGCTGCCTCATCCTCCTCTCTGCTCTACTTGTCAGGGATTATAATCCTGAATATAGTTTAAAATGATATTTAGCTGAATCTTTGTGGGATTGGAGGCCATGAGGAGACATGAAGCACACAGAGGATAGACAGGACAGACTGTGGTAATGGAGACTGCATACAAGTGCTGCTGCTTATTAGCCACTTGTGTGTACTAATAGGACAGTGGCCATTTTGTTACTCCTAATGATTGCTCCCCAGATAAAACAAGCCATTATAACTAATGTCAGGTATTTTGGAATATATTTCTAATGAAGTAATATTTAAGTATTTCCATTTTCTTAATTCCCGGGGGAGACCCCTTCAAGCTAAATTCTTATCAGTTTGATAAGAATTTAACTTAAATGAGTGTTTACGAGCCCTTAGGAAAGAAACGATAAAGAGCTACAGACTTAGCTGTCAGAACAGGTCTGTGGTGGATTCACTAAGAAGGAGAAGCAACAGTCTGAAGATGCAGAGAAACCATCTGTAGACGGCTTGATGGAGAGACCTAAGTAGCTTGGTTTTCCACTATATAATTACCCACTGAAAAGTATCAAATACTCAGGATTCAATTTTCATCTTTTCTATTTACTAGCTAACATGGTAATATATGAAAAGAGACGCAACATAATTGCAAAATGTATCATGTAAAGTAGCTTACAGTATATTGGAATTAGTTATTTGAATTATTCCTGATGTGTCCACTGTACGCTCCTTGTTTCTGTAATTGCTTAATTTGCTAATTAATAGTTCATTTAAGGTGAGTGATTCTCTGCCACATCTTTTGGCATAGCTGTGTAATAATGTTACTTATATTGCCGGAACAATTTTGTTCTCAGCTTTCATTTGTAGTAAGTATGCAGTGAAGAAACCACATAATAAATTACTTTATGAATTTTTATGAATATTGTTTGAAGGAATTGCCTAATGCACAAAAGCTGAACTGCGAAACAAGTAATCTTTATGGGCCCCTAGGTTTTACTACATGGTACCTTGCATGGCAGTGTTTTCTCCCCCATCGAAGCAATGCTTCTAGAGGAGAACACCCCAATAACACAATATGCAATGGAACATGACATGATAATAAATTTAACAGAAAAAGGGGGCTTTGAGCAACAAGCAAGGTAAACCTTCCTACTCCAAAGTTATGTTTAAACAGTTGTTCTTTCAATTTCCAAGTCACTGGTAGTCTAAAGTGGCGAAAAGATTGTCAGTCCTGTATTGGACATTGACGCATTTAAGGGGTTCATTTGACATCCCCTGGTGGTCTATAGCAGAGAAGAAATCAATTTTAAAGTCTTCAGAGTTTCATTCTCAGAGGAGCCTTTATGAGATGGTAGCTTTGGGCAATTGCCCAGTATGTCTCCCCTTAAAGGGTTGTATTAGATGCTGTTCCTTCCTCTGGAAACTGCATCTATGTCTAGAATTGGGGTCCCTCAACCTCGTCCCACTGGCCGCTGTACCCAGACTATAAGAGGTTGCCAAATTTCTGGAAACAGCTGAGTTCACTGTGTATGGTCGTTTATGGAAACAGAATAGCACAGACAGCTACACTGTATACGCATCTTACAAGCTACAGGAATAGAGTAGTTCGCCGTGCTATTCTGTTTCTGTAACTCACATTTACTTCTATGAGAGTTATGGAACTGGCACAATGAGCTTGAAAGTTTCCGTAAACCTCTTTCAGCCTGGATGCGGCAACCAGAGGGATGGGTTCAGGAGGGATGGGCCCTCATTCTAGATGTAGGTGTAAGTCCCAGAGGAGGGATCAGACATGTAGGACGTATCTTGTGGATATGTCATGTGTCTGATGTGAGAATATCCCTTTAAGAAGAGGAAAACTAGGCATGGTGATCTAAAAGTGTCAACCATATTGACTAGAATTGCTGGGGTGTGTATTATGAGTTCTTATATTTTATTCAGAGAAACAGACGGTAATTCATTTCTTTTATATAGGTATAATAAATGGAGTATGCGGAACGTCATCATTAGAGATGAGTGAAGCGAGCTTCAGATGTTAATCCGAAGTTATGAATGAAGCGTCTTTAGATGTGATACTGTACGGAAATCCGTCTCTGTACAGTATTAGAATGTATGGGCTCCGATGAGCTGAAGTTAGTTATTCATGAAGTCGCGAGACTGCCATACTGCTGAGATAACAGCAGGCATCAGAGAAAGCTCCAGTTCTGTCTGTTTAACTCTATAGGGACTGTACTTAATAAAAAATAATTTTTCTTATGAAAAACAAGTCTTCATATATCTGCCTCAACTTGTAAAAAACAATTTCAAAGGCATCTGTCAGCAGATTTGTACTTACACGTATGAAACTGGCTGACCTATTGCACTGGGCGAATAAGGCAATAAAATTGTCATTACACCTGCCCCTGTCAATTAAAGTGCGGAGATGGTGCGGCAGCCCCATTGCTCCTAGATGCTCATTTGCATATATTTAAACTTCATTTTTCTCATCAATGTGGACACACATGAACATGGGCCAAAACAAAACACAAATGTATGTAAAATGTAAAGTTTTTGCTTCAGTCTATGTCTTCCGTGCGATATGGAGTCTACAATGCATAGTGCAGGGGCGGATTGGGAATTAACAGTGGCCCTGGAAAAAAAAAAAAAGTGGCCCCAAATTGTGGGCGGGCCAAGATTGAGAGAGGCGGGGCCAGAAATACCATAGAGGGAGCAGTATATCATGTCCTCCCCTTGCCCTCCAGTAATGCCCCCCACCCCAGTAATATTTATATAGCGGCCATAGTAATGCTCCCACCCCCAGTAATGTCAATATAGAGCCCCCAGTAATGCACCCTGGCCCCAGTAATGTCCTTGTAGCTCCCCCAGTAATGCCCCTCTGCCCCAGTAATACCACCCCCCGCCCCAGTAATGTCACTATACAGGCCCCAGTAATGCCACTATAGCGTCCCCATTAATGCCCCCTGCTCCCAGTTATGTCACTATAGAGCCCCCAGTAATTTCCCCTCTGCTCCCAGTAATGTTACTATAGAGTCCCCAGTAATTTCCCTTCTGTCCCCAGTAATGCCCCCCTGCTCCCAGTAATTTCCCTTCTGTCTCCAGTAATGTCCCTCCCTGCCCCAGTAATGTACAGTGGACACTTAAATGTGCCCTGCCCCCTTATTGTCAATGGCTGGCAAAAAACAAACAAACAAAAAAAACTTACCTTAGTGTGCAGACCTGGAGCAGCCTCTTCTGGCCTGTGTCCTGGAGCAGGAGGGATAGGAGTGATGACACAGTGTCAGTCGCGCTGACGCTGGGAGTGAGAGGAGCCACAGGTCCTTTCCCATCTGAAGAGCACACTAGTGAGCTCTCTCCTGCTGTCGGGTGTCAAAGGACCTGACAGCAGGAGGTACAGGGGCAGGCACATTATCAGAGGCAGGGGCCACACAATAGGGCATGATAAGAAGATCACAGGAGGGTCGCCCTCTATACAATGCACATTGCAATACACAATACAATACACATTGCGGCCAGCAGCAGCCCTGCTGCGATCTCATTATCATGACATTGGTATGATAATGAGATAACAGCAGGGCTGCTGGTGGCCGCAATGTGTATTGTAATGTGTATTGTAGTGAGGGCGGCGGCCGCCGCTTCACCCTGCTGATGCCGGCCCACAGCATACTTTAGGCAATCGGCCCACCGGAAGTGTCCCGGTGGGGTACATTGCCAATCCGCCCCTGGCATAGTGTTAGCTTCTCTTCAGAGACTTTTCAGAAGAGATGAGAAAGAAGTAGAGGGAAAGGAAAAACAAAGAAATCGCCAAGAAACAAAAGGTTGGGGTCATTGGAAGGGGACCGTTCAGGCAGTGAAGGGAGATGGTAATGTATCAGGAGAATAGAAGATGCCTTTGGATAATCAACAAACGAAAATTTGTATACAAGAGAGACATCGCAAGGCGTCAGAGATATGCATTCACCTTGAAGAAAGCATTTTTGTGAAGTTTTTAACAGCGCCATTAAGGAATACATAGGAGGATTTCAAAGAACATCTAGTCGATATCACTGTGCACAGGTGACAGCGGTGAAGAGCAGACAGGGATCCCCTGAGCTACTGCTGATTAATACACATCCGGTGGGCTAGTGTTAACCAAATTTAGTTACAATTCAAGAAAATCTGAATAAACTTACATTATAGCTGTTCACAAATAATTTGATCCGTTAGCTAATAAGTGTACCTATCATTACAAAGTAAAAATCCCAGCCTCTATATAAACCACTATAGATGTGCATTAGTTGTAGAGCAGCCAGAAATGCGTGAACCTGCACAGGTTGGAGCTTATTAAAATGAAGATATAAATATATGCATTACAGGGGTTGTCTCACTTCAGCAAATGGCATTCATTTTTCATTGCATTATACACTGCTTATTTTTGTGAACTACTTAAAGTTTTTAGATATTTAGTGGCTAATAGAAACGTTGCAGCTCTAGAAGTCACATTTTCTCGCACTTTGATGGTTTGTCATACCATGCTGCATCACCAGGGACATAGCTAAAGGCTCATGGGCCCTGGTACAAGAGTTCAGCTTGGGCTCCCCTTCCCTCAGTGCTTTGGAGCCAGGGGCAGGGAAGCACATAGCCTTCGTGCTGCCTGAGGCAAATATTGAAACGGCTTCACCCCCCCCATGCCAAATTCTTGACCTACCCCTTCCCTCCACACCACAGGTGTAACTTGACCACCATGCACTTTCTATAATACTGGTGTCTTCTTATGAGGTACAAGGGTCTTTGGGCCCCCTCAGGCTCCTGGGCCCAGTCTCAACCGCTACCTCTGCACCCCTATAGCTATGCTCCTCTGGATCACATAGTTCCCACTGGTTCTAGCCCAAACATTTGACAAGAATTAGCTTTGTAGTACAGAGGAAGTGAAGTTAAAAAGGACCTGTCACCATGAAATGCAGCGCAATCTACAGACAGTGTGTTATAGAGCAGGAGGACATAGTTGTGTAGGAAAAGATTCAGTATAACTTTTATTTAATTCATCTAAATCTCTGCTCATTCTGGCTAAGGAGTCATGTGGGCGGGCCTAATCAGTGACTGACAGCTGTGCATACACACTCACACAGTTAAGGACCGCCCTCACGACTCCTTAGCTCAAAACTGTCAGAGATTTAGATGCTTACTGTAAATTCTAAGTTTTATTGAATCTTTTCTCTCAACACTATATGTGAAGCTGCGTAGCTCCTCCTGCTCTATAACATACTGCCTACAGATTGGACGGCTTTTTCATGGTGCCTGGTTCAATTTAACGAATTTTTTGAGGATATACCTTTATATTACTATAAATGTAAGTTACTTGTACTCATTTTTACTCATTCTCTCCTAAACTGATCAGATGTCGGGTATAATTTGCAAAAAATATGCATGGACATGATACTATATATGTCTTTCTGACTCATTCCTTCTCTGAAAGGGGTTTCGGGGATTTACTAAGTAATGGCTTATACTCAGGATAGGCCATCACTAGCGAATTAGTGGAAACCAGTGGGCAGAGCAATGCAGTGATGAGCTCTGTCCATGGTAAGGTTGACAAAGCTATGTACCTCTATCACCAACTTCTGGTGACAGAGCTACAACTGAACAGAAGATTGGCTGGTGTCTGGGGTATTGGACCCCTCCAGTCAGCTAGTGATGGCTTATCCTGAGGGTAGTCCATCACTTAGCAAAGCCCAGACAAAATTTCCTTGCCCATTGTAGGGGAAATGTTGTATTACGTGCAATGAATAGATGACCAAGTACCATGGAAGTGCTTGGCAGTGGTTAGTAACTATGGGGGAGATTTATCAAAAACGTGTAAAGTAGAACTGGCTTAGTTGGCCATATCAACCAATCAGATTCCTCCTTTCATTTTTCACAGCTCATCTGGAAAATAAAAGTTGGAATATGGTTGCTATGGAGAAATAAGCCAGTTCTACTTTACACCAGTTTGATAAATCTCCCCTATATCCTTACAAAGTTATGACTATTTTTCTATTTTGTTGTGGTAGGAATTCTATAAAATTCATGATGGTTGTCACTTTTGATTTAGCTTCTCAAAAAAACCATCAGCTCCTCGAGGACACTTTACATTGTGTGCAAACTTTTGGGGAACTCGCAATATGGATTTGTGACCAAAAATCTGCCATGTCTTATATTAATATGTATACTGTTTTATAAAATGGCAACAAATATAGGTGCTAAGGTTGAGATTATTGGAAAAATAACACCAGATGAAATGACGTCTTCTAATGTAGCACAACACTTGCCAACTAAGAATATTTTGGATGACTTTGAGCTCCATTAAATATGATTCATAAACCTTATATTTCAGCGATACCTATTTTACAACCAGGTCCCAAAGGTTATATGAAAACATTTAATGATAAAGAGATCCAATATACTTTGGTTCAGGTTCATCTAGCTGACAATGTTGTAAATGAGGTAGAATGATATCCAGATGCTTCGTAATAGAACGGTCATAATAAATGTCTATGAAATACTCATATCAGACTGTTGATAATAATTGCATGGGAAAACAATGATCATAATAAGGCCTTTTTGAGAAAAAAAAACTCATGAAAGGCTCCTAAAATCCTCAGATTCTGTTGTTTTCTTCATGGTGGTCTATTGGGGAGATTCAATCCAGATACTAAACAGTCCCAGAACTCATATATGTATTGTTACTCAAGATATGGTTTGTGTTATAATAGAGATCATTATAGGGTTTATGAAATAAATAAAAAAAACTTGACATAAAATTTCTGAACTTGGCAAAATACTAATGAATTTGTATAAATCTAAAATGGGAAATATTTAAAGGCATATTTACACATCCTAATTCTTGGGAAGATGATCAGGATTGAACATTCCTACGAATGCTCATTCCCAATAATATACCCATATAAAGGTGCCACAGATCACCTAAAGAACAAGCAAAATGCTCATTCTTTGGGTGAAATGATCTTTGGTGTGGACACCTCAATCATCGTGCTGTGTAAACAGTACCCTACTACCCAGAAATAATAAATTTGTAAAGTTGTGGAGGTGATCTCTGCATGTAAATGTAGCTCATCCCCTCCACTGACGAGCAGACAACTGTCAGGAAGGAGTGCTTCCTCCTAATAATTGTCTGCTGGTCAGTGCAGTGTAAATGTGGCTTAAATGGGTTCTGCAGTTCTTTTAAACTGATGATCTGTCTTCTGGATAGACCATAAGCATCTGATTAGCGGGGCTCCAACACCCAGGACCCTGCCGATCACCTGTTTGAGAAGGCAGCGGCACTGCAGGAGCGCCGCAGCCCGTGATACTAGTTGTGACGTCACTGGGCCTGAGGGAAACATAGAGAAGGCCGCGGCGCTCCTGCAGTGCCGCTACCTTCTCCAACAGGTGATCAGCAGAAGATAGAAGATAGATCATCAGTTTAAAAGAACTACAGAACCCCTTTAAGGCTTGAAAATATTATAATTTCTCCTGTTAGTGATATATCTGTCAGATTTTCTTCATTCTCAACATTTAACATATCTGCTGCTTAACTGAATGTGGATCAGAAGCAAACTAAATACCATGAACCTTTGGGCTTAGGCTGCATTTCATGTGGACAAAACTCACAGTATTACGATGATACTGAACCATGCATCATAACATAATGAACATGAATGGGATCACAAGTTGTTGCCATCTTGATACAACAGTCGGAAGAAATCCAACACACACAGATTAAGAGTATATTCACATGTGGCAAATTTCCTTTTTTATCTTTAATAATGTATTAATTATAACCCTTCTTACCTACCCCTCCTGCCTATCCAGCCAGGAGAGAGAAAGAAAAAAACCCTAAAAGTATGCATTCACATATATTTGTGCCCAGTGGTTCCAAATGTCCATCCAAAACTTTAATTTACTTACTTTGGTAGTACATTTTCTCATAATTATTTTATACTATGCAACCTATTTTCCCTTTCACTTTTAAAAGTGATTTTCTTAGAATTCCAGAGCCTTATAAATATAATCTGTGCTATAAGCAAAACTCTAAAACTCTGAGAATCAATGTTCCTGTTAAGGAGTACTAAGGTCAGCATCTGGACCACAGCCAGTCAACCTCAAACCTACTATTCCAAAACCACTCTGGGTGGTAGGAACTTAAGGCAACCCCTAGGTTCCTCACTAGAGCCAGGGATGGACTTTGCTTCTTGGACTCAGGTACACTATTGGCAGACCATCCAGAATGACCAGAGAGGTACAAGGAGAAGTCAGCAAGCAGTGTGAAAACCAGGAGAGTCAAACACAATTAATGCAGTTCACAAGGGGTTAATCCAGAGGAAGACCAAGCTCAGTAACCTGAGTGTCAATATAAGCAGGATCATCAGCCACAGTAGTCAGTACACCAGAAGAGTCAATAGGAATTTGCACAGTTTAGAACCCTGATGCAATAAAAAAAATCACAGGCAAGTCAATTAGGAATGTCATCACAGGTACTTCAACACCACTTCTCCTCTCCCCTGCTGAGCTCTGCCCCCTCCTACACTGCTCACATGATGGTGATTACAGGTCCTTCAGTTCTTGCAGTGTCGCAGATTCAGAGCACGTCCTGATCAGTAGCCCCAACTGCTGTTGTGTCTGGAGATCTCTTGTTCTATCAGCCACTAGCAGAGCACAAAACTCTCTCTGGCACCACCCCTGTGGGCGGCACTTTAGGCACCTGCCCTTGGGTGCCTAATTGTAAATATGGCCCCTGCCCTTGGGTGCCATATTCTGAATATGGCCCTGGTCACATGCAGCAAAAAACAATTGTGACAAAAAGGGGGGAAAGTAGGGAGTGTGGCTTACCAAAGCAAGAGGACCTGAGATGTTAATGCAGATCAATTAGTAAGTTTTATATTTTACAGCCTGCCACTCACTACTTAGACCTTATAACAGAGTGGCCAACTTCTTTTTAGACCGGATCTGTTTAGGATTTAGAGAAGGCATAAGTAGTACATTGCACAGGAGTTTTATGTGGAAATCATAGAGGAGTTTCCCTACCTGTGAGCCCCCTGTATTAGAATAAGAAAGGCAATGTGAATAACAGTGAAGCTGCCGGTATCTTGAATCAGCAAGACCACCGAGGTGAGGAGAGCACAGCGCACAAACCGATAAGAACATGGCTTAAATGAGTTTTTATGAGCTGTCAGGAGCTCAGAGATAAGGCCTATACATCTGCAGTACCTCCAGAACAGAGTACTTGCTATTTGGTTCTATGTAATGTTTTGATGTAAGGTATTATACCTACATAGTTTTGTAAAGATAAGTCAGGTTTAACGATCATGACTCTGCCCTTGTAGGAGGCTAGGAGATAGACCTAGGTCTGCCCCTAGTTTAGTGTGAGGTCTAGTGTTAGCTGAGGAAGAGAGGAGCCCCAGGGAGTCCCTGAAAATCACTATCTTTGAGATATTTGTGTCAAGAAAGCCATCTCTACTTTAGAGTACTTCAGAGAGTGAAACTGGACGGTCATGAATCTGCAAGGCTGAGCATTGGTCGGTCAGTAAGGTATTCTCTGTTTAAGGCTGATAGAGACTTTACTGCAGTGAGAAGGACATTGGTTATACATCCTTCCATACTTCCAGGCTGGCTGTATCTTAAAGGACCATTTGGTCAGAAATGATATATCAGACAACACTTGGTATTTATATTTTTTCCCTAGTTTTACATTGTTCATGTTTTCTGCTCCCTTTTATTTCTTGTAACTATGTATTTTCCACATTGCTACATCAAGTGGCTGCTATCGTCACGACTCCAAGGTCAGCAAATGAGTCAGCAATTCATAGCAATTACATCTTAGGGCATAGAAGTCAGTGGGTGTTGCACACAATCAGGCCCTTCCCCCAGTCAAAATGTAAAACTGTCATTTATGAAAGCGTCATAGAGCCTTAGAGACAGAAACCTGAGGTAATTTTCATTGTAACTTTATCCAATCCCCATCATCACTGATGCCCTGAGAATACATCTACACTCACCGGCCACTTTATTAGGTACACCTGTCCAACTGCTCGTTAACACTTAATTTCTAATCAGCCAATCACATGGCGGCAACTCAGTGCATTTAGGCATGTAGACATGGTCAAGACAATCTCCTGCAGTTCAAACCGAGCATCAGTATGGGGAAGAAAGGTGATTTGAGTGCCTTTGAACGTGGCATGGTTGTTGGTGCCAGAAGGGCTGGTCTGAGTATTTCAGAAACTGCTGATCTACTGGGATTTTCACGCACAACCATCTCTAGGGTTTACAGAGAATGGTCAGAAAAAGAAAAAACATCCAGTGAGCGGCAGTTCTGTGGGCGGAAATGCCTTGTTGATGCCAGAGGTCAGAGGAGAATGGGCAGACTGCTTCGAGCTGATAGAAAGGCAACAGTGACTCAAATTGCCACCCGTTACAACCAAGGTAGGCAGAAGAGCATCTCTGAACGCACAGTACGTCGAAGTTTGAGGCAGATGGGCTACAGCAGCAGAAGACCACACCGGGTGCCACTCCTTTCAGCTAAGAACAGGAAACTGAGGCTACAATTTGCACAAGCTCATCGAAATTGGACAGTAGAAGATTGGAAAAAACGTTGCCTGGTCTGATGAGTCTCGATTTCTGCTGCGACATTCGGATGGTAGGGTCAGAATTTGGCGTCAACAACATGAAAGCATGGATCCATCCTGCCTTGTATCAACGGTTCAAGCTGGTGGTGGTGGTGTCATGGTGTGGGGAATATTTTCTTGGCACTCTTTGGGCCCCTTGGTACCAATTGAGCATCGTTGCAACGCCACAGCCTACCTGAGTATTGTTGCTGACCATGTCCATCCCTTTATGACCACAATGTACCCAACATCTGATGGCTACTTTCAGCAGGATAATGCGCCATGTCATAAAGCTGGAATCATCTCAGACTGGTTTCTTGAACATGACAATGAGTTCACTGTACTCAAATGGCCTCCACAGTCACCAGATCTCAATCCAATAGAGCATCTTTGGGATGTGGTGGAACGGGAGATTCGCATCATGGATGTGCAGCCGACAAATCTGCGGCAACTGTGTGATGCCATCATGTCAATATGGACCAAAATCTCTGAGGAATGCTTCCAGCACCTTGTTGAATCTATGCCACGAAGAATTGAGGCAGTTCTGAAGGCAAAAGGGGGTCCAACCCGTTACTAGCATGGTGTACCTAATAAAGTGGCCGGTGAGTGTATATCTCTTATACTGACTCTGAGGTGGCTCAGGACAGCACCACTCTATAGTTATGGCAGTACAGGCTTCAGTTATGGCCTAGTAGGGGACCTCTGCAATGGCACTACTTAGGTTATGAAACTTTGGGAGCATATAAAGGTCTATGACTTTGGCCAAAGGATCAATTTGTAATTTTTGTCTGGAGTGACCCCTTGATTGTGTGCCCCCTGGCCTGAGAATTACAGACAAGTTTTGCAAAAATCTTATTGCCAGCCTTAGATTCTGCAGAGAGTGAAAGACAGAGGGAAGCAGTACTACAACCCACACCATTGCTCATATCCATACATTACTGTCAGGGTTGATTTGTACTGTTAATTGTTTGGAACTATTGTGTTTTGATACTGTTGGATGTACTTCAACTCCCGTTCCGCACTCTAGTAAAGAGAGACCTTTCTATTCTGTACAACTGGCCTGGTTACTGACTCAGCTTCATTCACCGGCCACAGCATCTACATCTTCTTTCCTGCACCCGTACCAAACTCATAACACCGAGGCACTCCAACTACCATCAGGCAGGAGCCCCAACATGAGGATGTGCCCTGGGGGAAGAAAGAGTGTTCCCTGGCCCTAGGGAGCATCGGTGTGAGGACTGACACTGTGAATAACTGTGGCAGCCAGAGCCACTACTACTCCCACTCTTCCCTCCTGGGCTTGCAGCACATCCAGCTGTCTGAACAGCAACATGAAATGACTCAGTAAGATACTCTGCAGCAAGGCTGAAACTTGACCCTGTAGAACAAAAACTGCTGAAAATGTTTAATAAAGACCAATTGAAAAAAAATATTTTTAGCCTAAAATGAATAAAATGCAAAGATTTTAAAACATGCCCCCAAAAGTCTTGATATCCTTTAAGTGAGGGCTCTGATTTGGAGGATATTGTGTTGTGGGTGGTCATCCCTATGAGCCAGTACGGAGGAAGTAGTTGTATGGGTTTTACAGGAAGGGAAAGTTGCAGAGCTACTGTCCTGGGATAGCTCACATTGCCACTTGCCTCCTCCCTGTAGATATTGTTTGCAGGGGAGTTGCTAGACCATTACCACACCTAAGGACGAGGCACGCACTCCCATCAGACCAGTAACTGTAACTAAAGTAGGTTTCTTTGCTAATGTTCAATTGTCAGCCTAGAACTTGGGCGAAGAACTGGGTAAAGGAACTAAGAAGCATACCCATGGTGCCAAGGCCTTACTATTCCACCAACTTCTAGGCAACACCTGAATAGGCTTGAACACAGAATAAATTATAAGAATAAAAAATTACAGAACATCTGAAGAATTCCATAATTAGTGGATAATGGAAAATGACTTTTTTATGTCACTCAACTCAAAATCATGAAATCCTACAGTTCTACACTTCCTGTTCTGTAGAGATAACTTTTCAGCATTCAACTCATTATCTTCACAGGCAGGATTACAATGAAAGTATAACACCTTTATATAGATAACAGAAGATTGCATTATTCATCTCTGCACAACAACCTCTGTTCACAATTCACAGATCATACCTAGTACATTCTCCCACAGAAGTCAGTGGGGGGGGGGGAAGTTATCAGAAAGGTAATATTTGAAGTGAGTTTTGGGTAAGTGTATGTTGGGTTGCACCAAATGTATCAAACATTGTGTATTACTTGTTAAATTTGGGGCATCTTTAAATCTATTACTATTTTCAAGAGCTTGCATGCTACCTGCTATCCTCCCTCCCCCATTAGAGTAATTTGTGACTTTTTTGCAACTTTTAAAAGTTGCAGTGATAAATCTGGAATTAATTCTTTAACATAGCTAACCATGCCCACAGCGCATGGTGTAAAATTGCAAAAAGTAGCAACATTTTTGTGCAAGTGACCCCAAGTGACTTTTTGAAGCCATAATTCTGGTTTCCAGGGAATTTTCCCCCAGACTACAGATTCCTATGGCCCATGTGACTGCTGTAAAGCATTTCTCTGAATGCTGTTAACAGGAGCTGTCCCCATACGTACAGAAAACAGGATTACAATCAGAAAATGAACACATTAGAAAAAAAGATATTTGTCGCTCATTCACACCACTGTACTGTTCTTATATGCGCTATCTGTTTTTAAAAAGGACAATATACAGACCCCTACAAGTCAATGGGGCTATTCACACATGTCTTTTTCATGGATCCGTGTAGCCAACCTGAGAAACTCACTGCAGGTCCTATTCTGGTGTGATCAGATTAACCATTTGACTGATGGGAGTTAGGAAAAAATGGATACACACAGAACCTAGCCATTTTTCAGAGATCAAATTTTTCAGATGGAAAATAAGACATTAGTGATGAGCAAACTATTGAAAAATTCGGTTTACGAATTACTTCATCATGAAGCGCATTACTTTGTAAGTAGTGGGTGCAATTGCAGGGAGCGGCGATGGCACCGCTCCTTGTCATTGTACCCTTTAGAAGCCTCATTCATAGCTGATCGCTGCACCTGACAACAATATTCAGTGTAAAATTTTTAAAAAATTAATAAAGTTATACTTACCCTCATCCATTTGATCGCAAAGAGCCAGCCACCACCATCTTGACTGAAAATATAGCACAAAATCTCGTGCGGCCCATGATGATGTCATCAGGTCGGTCGGCGTGGTGACATCACCACAATGCACAGGATTTCGATGGAGATCTTCAATCAAGATGGCAGTGTCCGGCTATTCGCTCTCAAACGGATGAGGTAAATATAATTTTTTTTTATTTTTTACTGCCATTCAGGGAAGATAGATTTGCTACCACGAAGCACAAGGAAATTTGGTTTTGCAGCTAATCGAATCTTCCCTGAAATTCGGATCAAATTCCACTTCTGGAATTCGATTCATTCAACCCTAATGACCACGTGATTAAGCTAATCCACAGGGAAAGGGGTTATGTATGTAATCAGCTAATAAATGGATTCAAAGTAATGTCAATGTTTAACAATCACCATCCTCTATGAGCAACAGTTTCATGTCCTTCCTGTTTTCTCTGTAGAGTTCCCATAAAGGGTTAACAGAGGCGGCACATTTTCTGTTTTTATTCGGTTGACAGGGCTGTCAAATAGCTGATTATTAAAAAGCTGCAAATCATCAATTAATGTCAGACATGCAAATAAGGAGCTGTGAAATCTGACTGCACTAGTTACCATGTCAACTGAAGTCTGAAGTGCATTTTTCCTTGTAATATTTCCAATATCCATAGCAGAAAACTTCTATTGTGAAATACTGAGGAAAGTGGCATTTAATTTTCATTGATTTTACTGTATGCAAAGGAAACTTCTCTAATTTGGTGTCTCACATGAAATAGGGCTGCTAAACACTATGATAAAGACAGATACATAGATTGATGATGATGATAGTAATGATAGACAAATAGTTAAGGACAGGAGTGGTGGTAATGGTGAGGATAGGAGTAGTAGTAGTCACTGTAGCAGTCCTCACACTGGAGCTCCTAGACCATGCAGTTTTGGGAGGGGTTCACCCTTTCTTCCCTTGGGGCACACCTGGTTTAGGGTCTCCTATCTGATAATAGTTGGGATGCCTATGGTGTTGGTGGGTTTTTGGGAGCAAGGTAGGGCTCCCTTGGAGTACTGGGTAGGGGAGATGATGAGTGCAGATTTAGAGGTAACCAGTCCACTATTCTTTACTGAAGCAATTTAGGCAGATGATACACAGACACTTACAGAGTAAGCTCAGTCTCTTCAGATTACATGAACAGTTTTCCCAAGGCTATGTATGGGGCTATAGGTCATACAGTGAGTACCTCTCTGACTCTCTTTCCAACTAATCCAAAGAAACTTCCCAATTCGGCCAAAAGGTGAAAATTCTCGCCCCATAAATTCTCTTTCTCGATATAGTACTACAATGCCCACTTGTAGGGTATACTCTGTCAACAAATAGCCAGTCTGGCTTAGTAATGTGGCATGGAGCCTGAAATTTCTCCCCAACCAAGTGCAGTAAAGTCCACAGCCTCAATGCATGCGTTACCTTGCATTGATGTTTTATCCATGCACTGTCCCTTTGTAATGTCCCTCAACCTTCTGAAAATGTAATGCTTTTTTCTCTCAGAGGCTGACACAGGTTTCCAGTCGCTTTTTATGGTCACCCTCAGCTTGGTGGGCTGGTGTAACCCTCTCTGTTGCTTCTCTCTGGCACCAGCTAGCTACTTTGGCTGCACACACCGACTGCTAGCTGCATACTCTAGCTACACCATACAGTCCCTTATGGGTGGGACCAGCCCACACCCAACTAATGTCTCCAAGGGGATGGAAAATTAACCCTCCACTGCCCATACACAGCTTTTGACATACAAGAATGCACAGAAGACAACTTAACTCATTTAGTAGGGAATCACCGAGTCACTGCGCTACACTGAAGGCATTTACTGCATATATTGCACAGGTAATCCATACAGTGCCAGGTGTGTGCCCAGAAACATCGTACATGCAGCATTGTATACACAGAGTGTTCACAATTCTAGATATAACCCTAATTCCTAATTCAATCCTGTATGCACTCAGCACATCTATGGTGATATATGAAGCTTGTGGCACTATGCTCGCACATGTCAAGCTTGGAGGACAATATAAGGAAGAAAGAGTCAATGTAATAGATTTTTTTTAAAGTGCTTGAAATCAACCTACCAGCTTGACAGCCACCAAATTACATCTTTTTGTGTCTTTTCATCTCTGAATAGATAATGGTCTGTTTGATTTCAGTCAATAAAGGTCTGAATGCCTGTTTGCTTTATGTAAATAACTAGAGTGTGCTGATTGCCAGCGAAATGTACTTTTTCATCGGTAGACCTCATGATGATTACAATTGTGTATTGGGTTTTAGTTGCTTTACTGCGGCACAGCAATACACTGAGCATAATAGAAACAATCAAAGGAGTTCAGGAGAATTGTTGGAATCCTGAGTACACATCTGAAGATCTTGTAAATTGTTGAGGAATCTTATGTATCTCATCTCCCTTCTGTTGTTATAATGTGGCTTCATAATGGCCATGTAAAAAAATACTATTCAATCTTTCATAGATTTTAGTATTAACATTTCCCTAAGCGGGGAGTAGTTAAAAGCTCATGAGCCCTTATGTAAGAGTACGGCTTGGGCCCCCTTCCTTCATCACTTTGTGGCCAGGGAAGCACATAGCCTTCATGCTGCCTGAGGCGAAAATTGGAATGGCAACCCCCCAATACTAAACTCTTGACCTAACCTCTTCCCTCCAGCAAGAGGTGTACTTTGACCAACATGCACTTTCTATAATGCTGGTGTCTTCTTATGCGGCACATGGGGCTTTGGCCCCCCCCCAGGCAACTAAGGAACATCTATTATGGTGCAACTGCCAATTGTCACAGGGAACACATGAGAACCTTTGGTGGAACCCATCCATTCCACCATGCCCGCTTTGAGAGAGACTTAATAAAATATAAACATAGTCCTGTTTTCTACTGTAATAACCAATTTGGGTTTTCAACAGGTCACCAAACTTGGACAAAATGGCCCAGGTTTACAAATGCATCTGCGCCAAAAAGATGTCTAAAAAGGTGGTGCAGAATGGCACAAATTGGGTCAGTTTGGTGCATCTGGGATTTCTACACTTTTCTCCAACATGCTGCAAAAAGGGGTGAGGCTTAGCACAAAGTAGGTGGAGGTTTATGGTAAAGACGCCTAAGATGTGCATCAATTTCAATGCACAATAGTACAGTCATGGCCAAACGTTTTGAGAATTATACAAATATTAATTTTTACAAAGTCTACTGCTTCAGTTTTTATAATGGCAATTTGCATATACTGCAGAATGTTATAAAGAGTGATCAGCTTAACAGCAATTACTTGCAAAGTCAATATTTGCCTAGAAAATGAACTTTATCCCCCAAAACACATTTCAACATCATTGCAGCCCTGCCTTAAAAGGACCAGCTAACATCGTTTCAGTGATTGCTCCATTAACACAGGTGTGGGTGTTGATGAGGACAGGGCTGGAGATCAATCTGTCATGATTAAGTAAGAATGACACCACTGGACACTTTAAAAGGAGGCTGGTGCTTGGCATCATTGTTTCTCTTCTGTTAACCATGGTTATCTCTAAAGAAACACGTGCAGTCATCATTGCACTGCACAAAAATGGCCTAACAGGGAAGAGTATAGCAGCTAGAAAGATTGCACCTCAGTCAACAATCTATCGCATCATCAAGAACTTCAAGGAGAGAGGTTCCATTGTTGCCAAAAAGGCTCCAGGGCGCCCAAGAAAGACCAGCAAGCGGCAGGACCGTCTCTTAAAAGTGTTTCAGCTGCGGGATCGGGCTACCAGCAGTGCAGAGCTTGCTCAGGAATGGCAGCAGGCAGGTGTGAGTGCATCTGCACGCACTGTGAGGCGGAGACTCTTGGAGCAAGGCCTGGTCTCAAGGAGGGCAGCAAAGAAGCCACTTCTCTCCAGAAAAAACATCAGGGACAGACTGATATTCTGCAAAAGGTACAGGGAGTGGACTGATGAGGACTGGGGTAAAGTCATTTTCTCTGATGAATCCCCTTTTCGATTGTTTGGGACATCTGGAAAACAGCTTATTTGGAGAAGACGAGGTGAGTGCTACCACCAGTCTTGTCTCATGCCAACTGTAAAGCATCCTGAAACCATTCATGTGTAGGGTTGCTTCTCAGCCAAGGGAATCGGCTCTCTCACAGTCTTGCCTAAAAAGACAGCCATGAATAAAGAATGGTACCAGAATGTCCTCCGAGAGTGTAGAAGGAAGTGCTGGTACATTTATATCTATATATGGGCCTTCTATATATGTATCTGTGGGTCTCCAGATATGCCCCAATATGTGGTGCCCTCTGATGCATATGATGCCCCCTATATATATTATATTGTGCCCCCAGTTGCTACTAATGTATATAGATATAAACTGACCCTCCACCCTGCATCCCCCTGGAGGCACATACCAGCGCACTTGCAGGAGGGAGATGCCGCCCTGATAACAGTCTCAGGCACATCAAAGGACAGAGGATTGATAAGATCATCTACCCTTTGTCACACACCTCTGATATCAGCTGTTCACAGCAAGGGTTGCTATGAACACGGGTTTTGGTCTCCTCCAGGCCAAGGCCTTGCATTGTAAAGGTTTATTACACCTGATTGATATCTGGTGTCATTTTGTGCAGACCCCAAACAGGTAGTTAATGACATGCTAAACCTGTTTTTATAGCATGGACTGTCCACACCTTCCCCCCTACCTATGATAGATATATAGTCCAGCATTTGGGGGACTGGGAGAAGCTTTCACCAGAAGAGCTTGGACATCCACTAAGGAGAGAAGCTTTCACCTCCACTAGGAAGAGGAGCTTTTGACCACCAGAAGGAGAGGGGACTCATCACCACAGAGGAAGGAAGCCAAGCAGCCCCTCCAGAAACAGAGACTGGCTAAGTACCCCTGGAACTCCCTGTTACCCCTAATAATCCTGTATTATAAGTAACCACTTTTAGGGACAGCTAGTAGTAGGCTTGGGAGGGTACTGCTGTAATTGCTGTAATTGTGTGAGTGTGTGTATGTATGTTTAGTTAGTATTGTGGGTGGAATTATGTGGGATTGTGCAGTGTAGTTGAGTTTTTATACTGAGGTTGTGTTATTGTATTGTTGTGCGGCTATATGTATATATATTTATATACACCAATATAAATATATATAGATATAGTCTAAAAATTAGACTGTAGACTTTTAGTATTCTGTAATAAATCTTTTTATTATTCAAAATACTGTATACATTGTCTTTTGTGTAGCCGCCATAGTACAAGGCAGCAGGACAGCGTGCAGGGAACGGATTTATTAAAGGAAATAAATAGGCGGAGCTAGCAATAGCAGGTTACGCCTATTTTTGAATATTGATTATTAATATTCCACAAAATGTTAGTAATTAATAGCTCCTTTAACAGAGAGCAACTTCTCCCAACCGTCCAAGAGCAGTTTGGCGATCAACAATGCCTTTTCCAGCATGATGGAGCACCTTGCCATAAAGCAAAGGTGATAACTAAATGGCTCAGGGAACAAAACAGAGATTTTGGGTCCATGGCCTGGAAACTCCCCAGATCTTAATCCCATTGAGAACTTGTGGTCAATCATCAAGAGACGGGTGGACAAACAAAAACCTACAAATTCTGACAAAATGCAAGCATTGATTGTGCAAGAATGGACTGTTATCAGTCAGGATTTGGTCCAGAAGTTGATTGAGAGCATGCCAGGGAGAATTGCAGAGGTCCTGAAGAAGAAGGGTCAACACTGCAAATATTGACTTGCTGCATTAACTCATTCTAACTGTCAATATAAGCTTTTGTTACTCATAATATGATTGCAATTATATTTCTGTATGTGATAAAAACATCTGACAAACACACATAAAAACCAGAGGGCAGCAGATCATGTGAAAATATAATATTTGTGTCATTCTCAAAACTTTTGGCCATGACTGTACATGTGGAGTCCCGTATTCCCCTCCATGCTCCACGGTAACTTAACTTGGGAGACTGGTGGTGACCGGCTGGCTTCAGTGCTGCACTGCGATGTTTCATCTATTAAGGTCAGCTACTCGGCTTACATGGGAATGACATCTGATTCCTGGCTCAGCTGACTCACTTCATCACATAGCCGTGGATTTTCTAACCTGATTGGCTGGCCTGGCTCCTCCTCGCTTCTCCTCCTACTAGTTATCCTGTGGGTGAACAGGAAGTCAGTCTGGCTGGCTGCTCCTCGCTCCTCTGATTCAGTACTCGGCAGGCATGTACAGGAAGTGAGGCTCAGGCTCAGCTCAGCAATAGCCTGAGACAGGATGCAGTTAAGCTGTGCAGCCTTGGCTTTGGTAACCCACAAGAACAACAGCAGCAGTGGCAGTGCAGCAGGAATATACAGATGTGTTGGCATCAGACTCAGTAACACAGCAGGATCCTGGACAGGCAGTGTGACAAAAGCTCCCAGTCATAAAGAGGCAGTGCCCCAAGGCCTGAGTGTGTCAGGAAACCAACAGGCAGAAAGATGTTGCCTATGTTTAGTTGTTAGGTTATTTTTTATTATTTTCTGGATCCTTGCCCCTTAAAGGGATATTCTACTTAGAGAAAAATCTATTAGTAATCCTCACCAATCACAAGAACGCTGACCCTGTACCCCATGGATCCCCCTGAAATGGACCGAATGGCTCATCAGGCATGCATGCTCCTACTCCATTCATTTCTATGGAGGTTCCGGAGATATCTTTGGCGCTCCTATAGAAAAGAATAGAGTGGTTGTGCACATTTCTGACCAGCCGCTCTGTCCATTTCAGGTGAGCTTCACAGGATTCAGAGCCTCCATTATCGTGATCTGAGGAAGGGGGGGGGGGTTTGGGGAACCCATAGGACCCTCAACAATCCAATAGTGGATAGGGGACTACTTTCTTTAACTGGAATGCCCCTTTAAAGCTGAAATAAAATTTGTAAAAATAAACTAAATGTAAAAATAAAAATGTGCATTTTGTGTCTCTCAGCAACTCAGTATACAATTATCGGGAAGAAACAGTTCCTTCCTGATAACTGTCTGCTTGTTAGTGGAGGTGAAGAACTACATTTACATGCAGCGATCACCTCCAATGTACAAGGACAATTAATGGCTACTGCCGCAGCTCGTCCTCATACAGCTGTATTTTTTTCTGTGCAGCAGAGTGCTGTTTATACTGCACAGACTGTTCCTCAGAAACAACGATTAAGGCTATGTTCACACTACCATTTTGAAATCTGACAGGCCATTCTTTCCTGGAACTCTTTCCCCAAGTTCACCTTATACAGCATTGCCAGATTCCCATTGACTATAATGGGATCCAAAGAGGATCTGGACAGTTTTTCAGCAAAAAATGCTGGCTTTTGCCCAGACAATATACAGGTGGGCCATTTATATGGATACACCTGAATAAAATGGGAATGGTTGGTGATATTAACTTTCTGTTTGTGGCACATTAGTATATGGGAGAGGGAAAACTTTTCAAGATGGGTGGTGACCATGGCGGCCATTTTGAAGTCAGACATTTTGGATCCAACTTTAGTTTTTACAATGGGAAGAGGGTCATGTGACACATCAAACATATTGACAATTTCACAAGAAAAACAAAGGTGTGCTTGGTTTTAACGTAACTTTATTCTTTCATGAGTTATTTACAAGTTTCTGACCACTTATAAAATGTGTTGAAAGTGTTGCCCATTGTGTTGGATTGTCAATGCAACCCTCTTCTCCCACTCTTCAAACACTGATAGCAACACCGCAGAAGAAATGCTATCACAGGCTTTCAGTATCCATAGTTTCAGGTGCTGCACATCACGTATCTTCACAGCAGAGACAATTGCCTTCAGATGACCCCAAATATAAAAGTCTAAGGGGGTCAGATCGGGAGACCTTGGAGGCCATTCAACTGGCCCATGACGACCAATCCACTTTCCAGGAAACTGTTCATCTAGGAATGCTCGGACCTGAAACCCATAAGGATGTGGTGCACCATCTTGCTGGAATGTGCCAGCTTCAGTGCATAAGGAGGGAAACACATCATCATATAGCAATTTCACATATCCAGTGGCCTTGAGGTTTCCATTGATGAAGAATGACCCCACTATCTTTGTACCCCATATACCACACCATACCATCAATTTTTGTGTTCCAACAGTCTTGGAGGGATCTATCCAATGTGGGTTAGTGTCAGACCAATAGTGGTGGTTTTGTTTGTTAACTTCACCATTCACATAAAAGTTTGCCTCATCACTGAACAAAATGTTCTGTGTAAACTGAGGGTCCTGTTCCAATTTTTGTTTTGCCCATTCTGCAAATTCAGTGCGCCGATCTGGGTCATCCTCGTTGAGATGCTGCAGCAGCTGGAGTTTGTAAGGGTGCCATTTGTGAGTAGCTAATATCCGCCGAAGGGATGTTCGACTGATGCCACTCTCCATTGACATGCGGCGAGTGCTACACTGTTGGCTCTTGCTGAATGAAGCTAGGACAGCCACTGATGTTTCTTCATTAGTGACAGTTTTCATGCGTCCACATTTTGGCAAATCCAACACTGAACCAGTTTCACGAAACTTGGCAAGCAGTTTGCTAACTGTAGCATGGGAGATGGGTGATCTTGTAGGGTGTCTTGCATTGAAATCTGCTGCAATGACCCGGGTACTGTGTTCACCAGACATCAACACAATTTCTATCCGCTCCTCACGTGTTAACCTCTGTGACATGTCAATGGCTGTAAACAAAGAGAAGCTTGTAAATAACTCATGAAATAATAAAGTAACGTTAAAACCAAGCACACCATTGTTTTTCTTGTGAAATTGTCAATAAGTTTGATGTGTCACATGACCCTCTTCCCATTGAAAAAACTAAAGTTGGATCCAAAATGGCCGACTTTAAAATGGCCGCCATGGTCACCACCCATCTTGAAAAGTTTCCCCCCTCCCATATACTAATGTGCCACAAACAGGAAGTTAATATCACCAACCATTCCCATTTTATTTAGGTGTATCCATACAAACGGCCCACCCTGTACAATTTTTGTCCAGCCGACAGCCGGCATTTATGCCAGAAGAGCCTACCATAACAGGCTGCCAGATTTCTTAATACATGTGAACCTAGCATATTATGAAAGATAACTTTACCCTATGCACATTTACAAAGGCAGATTACCAGGACTGAGCGTGTATAGTGATATTCGTTCCCCATAATCAGCCTGAGTGGTGTAAATCTGCTTTTTATTCTTGAAAAACTGAAGTTATGTGTAAATACAATAAAAAATAAAACACAAATCTTTCTAAGGGCTCATGTACACAAACTTGCTGTGTTTTGCGGATCCACAAAACACGGATGCTGCCCGTGAGCTTTCTGCAATCTACAGAACGGATTGGGCGGCCAGTTATAGAAATGCTTATTCTTTTCCAAAAACTGACAAGAATAGGACATATTCTATTTTTTTTTTTTTTGCAGGGCCATGGAATGGAGCAATCGATGCGAGCAGCACACGGAGTGCTGTCCCATTGAAGTGAATGTGTCCGCATCCAATCTGCAAAAAAATGTGGCTCGGATGTGGAACCAAGCGATGTTCGTGTGCATGAGCCCTAATACTTATGTGAACGGATCTGCTCTGACTCTGTTAGCTGACCAAATCTTATGGCATCATAGATCCCTGATACTGTGAGTTCTGATCAGTATACCTGTAGTCAGATAAAAAAAAAAAAAACCTCCCCTTACCAATGCCCTGGCGAGTCTGGTCTCCCACCTTCAGCGACAATGCGTTCCAGCGGGGGAACAGCCTGCCGGAGCCATGCTGACGCTAGCCCACTGTGCTGCCAGAAATCCGCTCCGGCCCCACTCACTATAATGAGGTGCTGCATGCTGCAGTTTTATTCCAGCCGCCTCTTGGCATGTTTGTGGTGCTGCGGCCGGACCTCTGGCCAGCCCCCATTATAGTGAATGGGGCCAGAACGGCCCCAGGTTCGTTCATGTACATAAGTCATATTACTAATGAATTTTTTGCTCCGTACTTGCATATAATGTATTGCCTCAGATTAGGCTTTTCCAACATCACGCAGGGTGACGCAAGACTACTGCAGTCTTGTGCATGCGCCGTTATTGTAAGTAGCGGCAAATGCATCAATGTTTTACATTACGAATCTGAACCATAGGTTCGTTAATGATTGTGGAGTGCATCAACAAACCTGGGTTTGGATTGGTAATTTAATTTCAAGCTAGTCGATGGCTGTAATGGTGCATGTGACCCAGGCCACAGGGGGAAGGCGATGAGGATGGGAGTGGTTGCAGTTTCTGATGGTGGTAGTTGTACCCACGGTGGGAGTCCTTGGTCTGGTGCTCCCTGGGCCGTGCAGTGTTGGGAGGGTGCAGCCTTGTTCCATCAGTGCAAACCCTGGACATTTGGGGTCTCCTACCTGGTGATGGCTGGGGTGCCCTTGATGTTAGGTAGATGGATAGTGGGTTCAAGGCAGGAGAGCAGGTGTTTAATAGGTCGGTGGGAAAGGAGGCAATTGCCAGGCTGGGTTAGTTATAAAAGAGATAAGAGTTGAGTTTTGAGTTACTGTATATCATAGAGTAGGCTTTTCCCAAAAGTATAGGTGGTAGCAATGATGTTAGTAGTCCTCCCTGAGTTTCTCTCTCCAAATACACCTAGCAATCTTTCCAAATTAACCACAGGTATGTAACTTCTTTCAATATACTTTCTGCAGTTTCCCAGTCTGTGGGGTGCAGTCCTAGGTTCAGATGGCCAGTCCATCTCTGAAGTGCGCCCAAAACAATTAACCCTTTACACATGCAGTAAAGTCCATTGCCATAAACAAGCGTTTACCTTACTGTCTTTGCAACAGTAAGGTCTTTTTAATGGTTCAAAACCATCTGCAAACATTCTCTTCCTCTCAGAGGTATTTCCCAGCAAAGTTGTTTTCTGGCAGTTGTCCACCCTTAGGAATAGTAATTTTCTGGATTATACTATATTTTTGGGTCCTACTTGGCATATCACACTGAAGTCAGTAGATCTGCTCAGCAACAACTCACTAACCAGGGAGTGGGACCAGTCCATCTCTCACCAACCTAACTAAGACTGACAGTTTTAACTATTTCCTATCTCTATATCACCATTTACGATTCATCATGCACAAATCATCACAGTAAAAAAAAATTGAAGTGGTGAACCTAAGTATTAACCTCACAGTAATCACAGTATTAACCCTTTGGCAGCCAGTACACAACTCCTGAAATCTTGTCAGAAAATTCAACTCAACTGATCAGGCATGTGTGAAGAGCCCATATGAGGTTTATTCCAGGCTGAATCCATGTAATTATACACAAAACAGTAGGTCAAAAGATGATTTTTGGCCAGGGTCAACAGGACATGTGGACAGTTGTATAGCTTGAATAACAATAGCTGCCAGCACACACACAAAGAGAGGGTCTAACTACAACAGAGCCTAGCTATAGGGCAGCATGGTGGCTCAGTGGTTAGCACTGGTACCTTGTAGTGCTGGGGTCCTAGGTTTGAATCTGACCAAGGACAACATCTGCATGTAGTTTTTATAGGTTTGTGCAGCTACTCTGGTTTCCTCCCACACTCCAAACACATACTGTTAGGGAACTTAGATTATAAGCCCCATTGGTGTGAAGCGCTGTAGACTATAGCAGTGCTATATAAGACAATAAAATAAAACTTGTAAGGACAAACACACTATGATTATAACAATAGTGCATCTGAAATAATAAAGGCATGGAACATGACATCTTGTATTACGTATATAGCCTATTGAGATCTATGAGAACTGTGAAATGCTTCAGACTCCCCTGCAGATTACACATGATTTCTAGGAGTCTCAGCAGGAGGACAGTCTGTCATCAAATAACCATTTAGGGTACCCTTCTAACAAAAAGGGATAATCATAATTCCAAAGAATGGAACAATTGTGCTGAGAACATACACAAAAAGTTTGGGATATTTGGCTTGTGAGTGAAATTTCAAGATGAACCTAAAATGCTGTCTAACCTTTACAGGTGAACTTAATGTGACATTCTCTAAACTTTTGAATGCACATGTCCTGTTCAATATTTCAGTACTTTTTGCTGTTCTCTAACAAGGAGCTTAACGGCAACAGGTGTTTGATCCATGAATCGCCCAATAAATTTCCTGGTTCAATTAGAATTGGTATTTAACAGTCCTCGTCATCATGCTGCTCACATTTTGACATCATGAGACCAAGACAACACCTAACAATTGATCAACTGTACCTCGCCATTGTGAGGATACAAACAGGATGTTCTAGGACGGAATTGGCCACTGAGTTTAGAGTGTCACAGAGTGTCATCAGCAGGTTGCAATAGATATATAGAGAGACTGGAAGAGTCACAGAAAGGAAGAGTCACAGTGGGCCTCAGTGCTGTTCACTGATGAAAGACAATCCATGCTGAGCAGAAATTATGGCTGCAAACGACATTGGAGACGTCAAGGAGAGCGCTATGCATCAGTCGCTGTTGTTATCAGACAAGCCATTGGTGGTGGTGTTACAGTGTGGGCAGGTGTGTCTAGTCAATACAGAACTGTCCTACAGTTTGTGAACGGTACAGTGACAAGCCCATACTACTTGAATAACACCATTAATCCAGTCATTGTGCCTCTTCATAAACAGCACAGGCTTAATTTCATTTTTATGGACGACAATGCACCAGCTCATCGAGGTCGTATCATTAGGTAACGGCTGCTGGAGACTGGGGTATCTCAGATGGAGTGGCCTGCACTTTCTCCAGACCTGAAACCCATTGAAAACCTATGGGATCAGCTGAGTCGCTGTGTAGAGGCTTGTAACTCTGGTAAGGGAACGCTCTCTCTCTCAGGGGGTCGCAATCACAAATCTTCCGACACAAAGGGGGTTTTAACGTCCAAATACATTATTTTCGCTCTCAGCACCAGCACACATGAAAATATTCAAATAAACACCTGCCCGTCTGGGCTCTACCTAATACATGTGTTGTCTCTATCTCACCTATAGAGCGCCGTTCACACACAATATTAGATCTGGCTTCCTCAGCCATATGGTCCAGCAGCCTCCTGGCTGTGATCTCACCAGCACCTTTGGGGGGAGATGGTCCAGTAGTCCTCCTGACTCTGACCATGCGACCCTCTATCCATAGGCATCGCTGGGCCCCCAAAACTTCAGGCTATACAAAGCCTTGTGGCCCCTCAGCCCTCCTGGCTGAGACCACACAGAGCCTCTGCAGACTCCAACCTCTCAGGCTTCCTCAGCCTCTCTCTCTTTTACACAGGCTTCCTCAGCCTTGTGGCCCTCCAGCCCTCCCAGGCTGGAACCACACGGGCCCTCTCCAGGTCTGTTCCCTGGGGCGCTTTCTCTCCACTCATACACAGAGGGTCGTTTTATGCCTCCGTGATTACCATAGGAGGCCTCACCTGCAATCTACTCAGCTAACCGCAATACCTGTAGTGGAAGGGTGTGGACTGGAAGACTCCCACTACCAACCTGTCTCCAAGTCCAAGAAATCCAGCCCATGTCACTTTAAACAAAATCTCCAGCAAGCTATGCCTTGCTGAAGCAGCACCATTTCTGGATTTCAGCTATCTCACCCAGCTAAACTAAACAACGGCTGAGATACACACGCCTTCCAGCACTTATACTGTACACATCACCACACTCTATACCCCAGAACTTCAATGACCTCAGGGGCGCCATTCAAGAAGAGTGGGATGTCATGCCTCAACAGACAATAAGTCGACTTGTGAACAGCATAAGATGTCGTTGTCAAGCTGTAATTGATGCTCAAGACCACATGAGAAGTTATTGAGACATTGACATTTTTGTAAGGGAATACCCACCACTGGTGTTGGCTTTTGTTTCAATAAATTGTTTGAGATGAGGAAATCATCATTGCATGCTTCTACTTAAATACCCTAATTTTCATCATGTAATATCACTGTATTGTGAACTTTTTTACGTTTTCCAACAATTGCACCCAAATGTTGGCCCTCTTAAAATCCCTTTTTGCCACATAAAAGCATACCGAAAAACCATACATAAAAACAAGAAAACAAAATAAACTTACACCCGTTCCTGTAAGACCCCCAGATTTTGCTGCTGTAGGCGCAATAGTGTCCATTTTTCTGGTTATGTTTAACCTTAGTACAGCAGGTTGGTAACAGAAAGAGCAAATAAATTGTGTAAGAGACTCTTGACAAGTTGAAGTGAAAATACAAGGTACAGAAGCTTTGACATTTTATTTTCTTTCCAATCATTCCGAGAACTCTAGAGAATACCCCCTTATACAAGATAATCCTAATTTAATGACTAGGTTGACATCTTATTTTGCTTCTTTCACTTCGCTTATTAAAGAAAAATAGTGATTCATTTTACAGTTGATCAGATGATACATGAGAAATATGAATATGGAAAAGAACTGTTATCTAGCTAGAGTGACTTACAGGAAGGTATATATGTGGGGGTTATACTGCATACATAAACCTTTAATAGCAGATTGGGAAGTTGCTGCTCATACACGTATTTTCCTAGACAGAAGACACCATGAAGACGAATAGAACACTGTTCACTGTATCCATATCCAGATTAAAGGGGTTGTCTAGCTTTTTTTTATTTGGTGTGTTCTCCGAGCCTCATTATACTTCTTTTGCTTATATAAACCAACTGTTTTTTTCAGGGCAGCATTTTAACATTTCCCTCTGTGATCATTGATACACTACTCATAAAATGTTAGGGATATTTGGCTTTCGGGTGAAATTTATGGAAAACGTAATAAGTTCACAGTACAGTGATATTATATCGTGAAAGTAGGGCATTTAAGTAGAAGCATGCAATGGTGATTTCCTCATCTCAAACAAATTATTGAAACAACAGCCAAAAACAGTGATGGGTATACTCCCACAAAAATGTCAATGTCTCAATAACGTGTCATGTGGCCTTGAGCATCAATTGCAGCTTGACAACGATGTCTCATGCTGCTCAGAGTGAATGGACATCTCAGCCACCTGATGCATAAACTAGGTACTGTACTGTACTGTATTCTGTTTATCTATTTGAAGTGCAGTCAGGGTCATTTGCCACTTGTGCAGAGGGTGGGGACCAAGGAGCCCACCTTGCTCAGGGGCCCTCCAGGGGATTCGCCTATTCCCCTGTTGGCCAGTTCAAGTCTATCTATCTTTGAAAAAATGGATAAATTATGGTTGCATGCATGAGCCGTTAAAGGGCTTGTCCGAGATTTCTTTATTGATGGCCTATCCTCAGGATAGGTCATTAACATCTGATCAGTGGGGCTCCAACACCCGTCACCCCCACGATTAGTCTGCAGGGCTCACGTGAGAGTTGTGGCCTCCTCACAGCTTAGGCTACTTTCAAACTAGCGTTTTTGCTGGATCTGGCAGGGTTCAGCAAAAACGCTTCCGTTACTTATAATACAACCATCTGCATCCATTATGAACGGATCCAGTTGTATTATCTTTAACATACCCAAGAAGGATCCGTCATTAACTCCATTAAAAGTCAATGGAGGACAGATCCGTTTTCTTTCTTTTTTTTCAAATCTGTTTATTGTTTTATCATAACAACATTTAGCAAATTACAATCGAAAATTAACCAATGACATGGCAATTTATTGTGAGAAAATACAATAATCAAGTATAAGAAATGTCAAGAACATAACACCCTCCCCTTCTACCCCCTGCCTCCCAATTCCGTGTGCAATTGTGCAAGAGAGTTTCTCTTCGAGAAGACCTCAAGAGTCAATGCTCTAAGAGGTGTGCGTCCATGTAAGGCCTTATATAAATACCAAGTGGTGTGTTCAAAATGTGCAATGAGTTTAGCTCTAATGGAAGTAGATAGAGTACTCATGAATAAAGACCATTTTTCAAAAAAATCGTTTGGTCAATTTTTCTTTATCTGACAGAGTAAATATCCAATCCATATTGAATAAAAAGGTAATTTTGGCATGTATAAAAGGAATAAAAGGAGTATCTGTGTTTAGCCACTTATGTAAGATCCTCTTTCTAGTAGCTGCTGCCCAAACGTGCAAAAAAGCTTTATCTCGTCTAGCGAGATGTTGTTGTTCATCTGAGAGTATATTGAAGATAGCTCATTGAGGAGTAACGGTGAAGGCTATGTTAAAAGTAGTGAATATGTGAGATTGTACTTGGTTTCATAATTCCTGAATTCGTGTGCAGTCCCATAGATGGTGAAATAAATCTGTGTTGGGTAAATTGCATTTGGAACAGGAGTAAATATTGTCTGGGGACATTTTATTTTTGATGCATGGTGTCACATAGGCTCTGTGAAAAATCATCAAGGCCATGTCAATGTAACTACTGACTGGGGAATGTTTATGTATCTTCAATGTGGCCTCCAATAATGTCTTAACCTCAAGATTTGGAAAATCCTTTAACCATTTTTTCGGGCCTGTGGCAACTGTATCCCAATCTATCAGTGGTCTAAGAAATCTATGAATAGTACTAGTGGAGGGTAGTTGAGATCTCGCTCTCTTAAGGAATATATTCAAACATGCCACTCTTGATTCATACAGCGTTGTACAAAACTGTGGGCTTAGATATAGACTGTGGGTAGATATATAAATTGATTATGTTCAAACGCCGGAAATTGTTGGGACGCTTCCGAGAACGAGACAACCGAGAAGTTGGAATCCAACAAATCGAGAATCAAGGAGCAGCCCTGAGAAGCTAAGATGTTATATATCCTAGGTGCCTTACCGTCTAAAAATCCTGGGTGACCCAAGAATGGCTGTAAAAAGGAATGCATTCCATCTAATTTACTAAATGTCCTCACTTTATGCCATACTTGTATTCCACAAAACAGGAAAGTCTCTGATATTGGGGGAAGTGTATTTGTTGGTAAATGTAGCAGTGCTAAAAGTGAAGAAAAAGGGAAAAATTGTTTCTCCATAGCTATATTGGCAAAATGGGATTGACCTCGCAACCAGTCAATAACATATCTAAAATTAGCAGCTATATTATATAGAGAGATATAGGGGAAATTAAGACCCCCTAGTATTCGGGGTTGCTGTTATATGAAAAGACTAATATGGCTCCTCCAAGAAGAGTTCCAAATAAACAGCCTAAAAGTTTTCTGAAGAAGTTTTATGTCAGAGGCATGTAGTAAGAGCGGGAGAGTTTGAATCAAATATAATAATTTGGGAAAGGCTACCATCTTGAGGAGGTGACATTGGCCAGAGAATGATAATATAAAATGTTGCCAGGACTGTATTAAGGAGATGATTGAAGTAATGAGGGGACGGTAATTCAACCTATGTAAGTGATAAAATGGATTATAAGGGATTAGCTGGCAGTTTAACCCCCAGATATGTTATGAATTCGGGACGCCATTGAAAAAGAAATGAATCACCACAGCGGTTCCTGGCGGTGCGAAAGATAGGAAGCGCTTCTGATTTATGAAATTTATTAAATTAAATCCCGAGACCAGTGGCGGCGGGGGGTGCGGTCCGCCCTGGGTGCCAGCTCTCAGGGGGTGCCAGAAGCAATGAACGCTTCCATCAATAGAGATGGAAGCGCTCATTGCTGGAGCGTAGGGAGCTTGGTCCTGTTACTCAACTCCCCGCAGCGCTTTGAATGGTGAAGCAGAGAGACTTTTCCCCGCTCCACCATTCAGGCTGCAGGCACGGATCACGCTGCTGAAATGTATGGAAATCTGCATAAGCTCCACCCACACATTGCTGCAGAGCGATCTGTGCCTGCAGTGAAGAGAGGACAAGGTGAGTAGCTGCTGTGTTTTTTTGTTTTTTTAATACAGAGGGGGCATTACTACTGAGGAGGGGGCACAGGGGGCATTACTACTCTGGAGGGGGCACAGAGGGCATTACTGCTCTGGAGGGGGCACAGGGGACATTACTACTCTGGAGGGGGCACAGGGGGCATTACTACTCTGGAGAGGGCACAGGGGGCATTACTACTCTGGAGGGGGCACAGGGGGCATTACTAATGTGAAGGATGCACAGTGGGCATTTTTACTATGGAGGGGGCACAGAGCCAGAGGGCATTACTACGAAGGGAGCACAGACGGCATTATTACTTTAAAGGGGGCACAGACGGCATTATTACTGTGAAGGGGGCACAGTGGGCATTATTACTATAAAGGGGGCACAGTGGGCATTATTACTATAAAGGGGGCACAATGGGGATTATTACTGGAAGGGGCACAAAGAGGGCATTACATGTGTGAGGGGGCACAGCGATCACTCGTGCGGTCCGGCGCTCGATTCATCGGGCCGTGTAAAGGCTCCCTGCCCGAGCGCCGATATCGCTGATCGGCGCTCGGGCAGGGAGACACATCGGCCCGTCTAAAAGGGCCTTTAACCTATACTTGTCATCAACAAGAATTGAAATAGATTTGTTAAAAAGGAGAGGGAAGAGAACCCGTCCCAGTGAGCAGGCATCCTTCCCACTAACATATGAGGTCCCCCATGAATTTGCGCACGGAATTGCCTTATGCGTAAACAACTGAAGAACAACAGAAAATCACTATGCTGTTCGTCAACCCTTGAAAGTATCAACACATTAATGAGAAACAAGACATATAGTAATGGCAACTCCATAATTGGAGTTCAAAAGATATTAAATTAGAACAAAAAACGAAAACTGGTACAACAAAAAGTCATACGTGACTCCGCCTTAAGAGGCGGCTGGAGATGAAGAAGGAGAAGTTCGACTCAATGCACAAAGATGGGCTAAAGCCTTCTGAGGATCCTGAAACACTCATGTTTTGTCTCCCATGGTATAGCGACATATCTCCCAACTTTGTAAAGGGACAAAGAGGGACACCTTGTGCGGCACGCTAACCGCAAATTTTTTCAGTATTAGGCCACGTCCTAACTCCGCCCACTATACACCTAATCTCACCCTGTCCCCTTATTGCTCCACAAGTAAATATTCCCCAGTTATATGCTCCCATTAATATGCCTAGCTGTGCCCCCAGTAATATTCCCTGTTATGTGCCCCCAGTCATATGCCCTACTATCTGAAAGCCAGTGTAGGTTTTAACCCCATAGCATGGTTGGCACTGATCAACGTTGTACCCCTTCTTAAGCCTATCTGCCAATATCTATACATCAGGTTTTGGCTTTACATCTTTCACTGCAGGGGTCCAACTGTTGAACAGTTTCTATATATATGGGGTTCTTCCACCTTTTTTACCTATATTATCTATTAAAACACTTTTTGTTTTGAGTCTTAATGTCCCAAAGAGGCAGTGATTTGTTAACCCCCAGTAATATGCCCACATTGTGGCCCTTGTAATATGCCCACATTGTGCCCTATTGTAATATGCCCACATTGTGCCCCCCTGTGATATGCCCACATTGTGCCCCCCAGTAATATGTTGTGGCCCTAGTAATGTGCCCACATTGTGCCCCTCACAGAAAGTAAAAAAAAAATAAAAACCATATACTTACCTTCTTCCTAGCAGCAGTATCACCAGCAGGACATCGGCTTCTCTAGTCTGGAGGGGGCAGAGCCAAGCCTGACTGTCAGCCGGCCCCGCCCTCCGCCCAGACCAGGGGTATGGAGAGCTGAAGGGGGGATGGGAGGGAGGACTGAAGAAGCGCCATGGACACAGACAGCTGCCAGAAGCCAGGACATACCTCCCCTGAACCAGGACAGCGGGACAGCCACTGCAATCCGGGACTGTCCCGCTGGATCCGGGACGGTTGGGAGGTATGTAGCGAATAGTAGCGGGATACTGAAGGCTGAAGAGGATAGATTTATCCAATAGAAGTTTGCAGACAGGATTGAGAAGACTGAATGGTTGCCAACCTTGTATCAATAGTCGGCATTAGTAGATCAGAAATAGCCTGAGCAGTCGCCTTTGAAGAAACCATCACGGAATCAGTGGGCGTATTTACCGGAGATGATGGAGTTTGACTGCATGTTAGGGTTCTGGGTCCCTTGGTATTTTAGTTTTTGCCCATAAACTTAACCATGGTATAACAGGAAAGAAAGGATAAGCGTTGGGTGTATTCACAGTATAGATCGAGCTTCAGTATAAAGAGAGCAGCGGAGTCACACTATGAAATGTATTACATTAAGAATCATGCAAATGTTCCAGATGAGAAGTAGAGGGGGTTTAAAAAACGCTTATAGCAGATGGGTATAATTCCTCAGAATGAAGATCCAGAGGTGTAAAAGGGTATATAAATGTTAGAAAGCAGGCCAAAGTCAATAATGAGCTCGAAACATGTGGTTTCTGGAGTAGCAGAGCTGAAGTAGCACGGGTGACAGACAACCTGTGAGTATGGCTGGTATATATATGTAACGGAAACCCGTTCTGCAGTGCGAGGATAGAATTGGCTTGGTCCGTGGCTGTATGGACGTATAATTGTAGTGGGATTATATGATGCTCGCCAAGCTGATCACCCCAATTAGTATATCGGGGTGTCCTTGAATATCCCCGCAGGCTTACCAGGGGAACTGTCGGAGGAGGAATGCAGCTGAGTAGTGGAAAAGTATCGGCGGCGCTGAAGGCCAAGTGCAGCAGCAGGATGGTAATGGCCCTTGTCCTGACCTTATCCGGTGATCTCTGCCCACGGTACCAAGCAAGATAGCGCTGAGTAGTGGGAATAGAGCGATGGACCCAGAGCTCATCTAAAATACGGCCATCGCGTTGCTCCGCCTCCCGGAAGTCTGATAGATCCGTTTTCTATTGTGCCAGATTGTGTAAAGAACATGAATCTGTCCCCATTGACTTGCATTGGGGGTTATGATGGATCCATCTTGCTCCGCATCCCAGGACGGAAAGCAAACTACAACATGTTGCAGTTTGCTCTCCGGTATGGGAGCGCAACTAAATGGAACAGAATGTATTTTGGAGCATTCCATTCTGTCCAGTTCAGTTTTGTCCCCATTGACCCTATGACGGAACTCAATACCGAAAACGTTAGTGTGAAAGTAACCTAACCAAGCACAGCAATGACTGATGCCATGTTTCAGTTAGGCCATCAATACATTACATAGGGGTGATAAATGGACTATGCCATCTTCTGCTGCATATAGGGGTTAACCGCCTGATATAAGAAAGGTATGTATGCAAAATGTTAAATATATATATATATATATATATATATATATTAATAATTGTATGTTGTATGCCTTCCTATTAGAAAGAAATAAAAAAATAAAATAAAAAACTGGAATATCCCTTTAAGTTTTTGAGCAAAGAACATAACAGACCAGTCAGCAGCCAGAAGATAGTGGAATATACTATATTGTATATTCTAGGGGGTATTAATATTTATAACAAATCATTTTCCTTAAGAAACACTGGCGAAATTCAAGTCAACTCTCTTCACTTAGTACAATGTATAATTATAACAATTGGTAGCAAATGCATCCAAAACATTTGTAGGTGCACTGTCAATAAGAAGAGAACACACCCCAGAGCATGTACAGTAGTTCAGTCCAGTGAGCAATGCCATCACAAACTGTCTCTATGATGTAACATTCCAAATGTTCTATCTCTAAGGGAATGGAACCTTCTGCCAGTAGCCAGCGGACATATTGACAACCCACTACCACGTTGTTTCATCTTCATACCACAACACTGCACTTATGGGGGCATGGGGTAACTGTACCATAATAAGAGTTGTGTGAGCTGTCAGACAGCGCTTAACCCCTTAACGCCCAGCGCCGTACATGTACAGCGCAGCGGGACGTGACTTAACGCCCATGTACGGCGCGCTGATCGGGCGGGTGCAGGAGCTGCGCCCGCCCGATCAGCGGCGGGGGTCCGGCAGTGCCCTGGGGAATGCGCCAGCATCGGTGAAAACACCGATGCCGGCGCATTAACCCTTCATGTGCCGCGGTCAGCGCTGACCGCGGCACATGAGGTGTGAGCATATTCAGGATGGCGAGCGGGGGGCCATTGGGTCCCCGCGCTGCTGTGACGGGGACCCGATGGCTTGGATGGCAGCCCGATGCCTTCCTTATGCATCGTGGCTGCCATCCCTGCGAGCCTGTGCGATCCAGCCCCCTGGATCGCACAGGAAGCAGGCTGTAAGTGTATTACTGTGAGTAATACACTTACAGCCAATGCATTACAATACAACAGTATTGTAATGCATTGTAAAGGGGATCAGACCCCCAAAAGTTGAAAAAAATGTGAAAAAAAGTTAAAAAATAAAGTTAAAAAAATAATAATAATAAAAGTTTCAAGTAAAAAAAAGAAAAACGCCATTTTCCCCCCAATAAAGTAAAAAAAATGTTAAAAAAAGAAAAAAAAAGAAAAAGTAGGCATATTAGGTATCGCCGCGTCCGTATCGACCGGCTCTATAAAAATATCACATAATCCATCCCGCCAGGTGAACACAGTAAAAAATAAAAAATAAAAACAGTGCCAAAACAGCCATTTTTTGGTCACCTTCCCCCACAAAAAGTGTAATACTACGCGATCAAAAAGGCGTATTTATCCCAAAATGGTACTATTAAAATCGTCATCTCGTCCCGCAAAAAATGATACCCTACCTAAGACAATCGCCCAAAAAATAAAAAAAATATGGCTCAGAAAATGGCAACACAAAATAAAGATTTTATTCTGTTCAAAAATGCATCTAATGTGTAAAACTTTCCAGAAATAAAAAGTTAGACATATTGGGTATTGCCGCGTCCATAACAACCTGCTCTATAAAAATATTACATGAGATGGCCCCCCAGACGAATGCTGTAAAAAAATTGTTAAAAAAAACTATGCCAAAATAGCCATTTTTTTCCCTCTTGCCTCACAAAAAGTGTAATAGCAGGCGATCAAAAAGGCGTATTTGACCCAAAATGGTACCAATCAAACCGTCATCTTGTCCTGCAAAAATGATACCCTACCTGAGACAATCGCCCGAAAACTGAAAAAAATATGGCTCACTGAATATGGCAACACAAAATAAAGATTTTATTCTGTTCAAAAATGCATCTAATGTGTAAAACTTTCCAAAAATAAAAAAGTTAGACATATTTGGTATCGCCACGTCCGTAACAACCTGCTCTATAAAAATATTACATGAGATGGCCCCCCAGACGAATGCTGTAAAAAAATTGTTAAAAAAACTATGCCAAAATAGCCATTTTTTTCCCTCTTGCCTCACAAGAAGTGTAATAGCAGGCAATCAAAAAGGCGTATTTGACCCAAAATGGTACCAATCAAACCGTCATCTTGTCCTGCAAAAATGATACCATACCTGAGACAATCGCCCGAAAACTGAAAAAAATATGGCTCTCTGAAAATGGCAACACAAAATAAAGATTTTATTCTGTTCAAAAATGCATCTAATGTGTAAAACTTTCCAAAAATAAAAAAGTTAGACATATTTGGTATCGCCACGTCCGTAACAACCTGCTCTATAAAAATATCACATGAGATGGCCCCCCAGGTGAATGCTGCAAAAAAAAAAAAAAACTATGCCAAAACAACCATTTTTTTCCCTCTTGCCTCACAAAAAGTGTAATAGCAAGCGATCAAAAAGGCGTATTTGACCCAAAATGGTACCAATCAAACCGTCATCTTGTCCTGCAAAAATGATACCATACCTGAGACAATCGACCAAAAACTGAAAAAATATGGCCCTCTGAAAATGGCAACACAAAATAAAGATTTTATTCTGTTCAAAAATGCATCTAATGTGTAAAACTTTCCAAAAATGAAAAAGTTAGACATATTTGGTATTGCCACGTCCGTAACAACCTGCTCTATAAACATATTATGGCCCCCCAGACGAATGCTGTAAAAAAATTGTTTAAAAAACTATGCCAAAATAGCCATTTTTTTCCCTCTTGCCTCACAAAAAGTGTAATAGCAGGCGATCAAAAAGGCGTATTTGACCCAAAATGGTACCAATTAAACCGTCATCTTGTCCTACAAAAATGATACCATACCTGAGACAATCTCCCGAAAACTGAAAGAAATATGGCTCTCTGAAAATGGCAACACAAAATAAAGATTTTATTCTGTTCAAAAATGCATCTAATGTGTAAAGCTTTCTAAAAATAAAAATGTTAGACATATTGGGTACCGCCGCGTCCGTAACAACCTGCTCTATAAAAATATCACATGATTTGCCCTCTCTGGTGAATGCTGTAAAAAAAAATTTTAAAAAGAACTATGCCAAAACAGCTATTTTTTTCACCTTGACTCACAAAAAGTGTAATACCAAGCGATCAAAAAGTCTTATGTACCCCAAAATGGTACCAATGAAAACATCAGCTCATCCCGCAAAAAACGAGCCCCCACATAAGACAATAACTCAAAAAAATAAAAATCAGTGGCTCCCGCAAACCATTCCATCAAAATCTGTGTTGTAAAATCCATATGGCGCTCCTTCTGTTTTGAGTCCTGCCATGTGCCCCCACATCAGTTTACCACAACATATGGGGTGTTGCCGTATTCAGGAGAAAATGGGTAACAAATTATGGGGTGCTTTTCTCCTGTTACCCCTTATGAAAATACAAAAAGTTTGGGGCTAAAGCAACATTTTATTGGAAGAAATGAAATTTTTCATTTTCACAGCCAAGTGTTTCCAAATTCCGTAAAACACTTAGGGGGTCAAAGTGGCCAGTACCCCCCTTAATATATTAGTTGAAGGGTGTAGTTTCCAAAATGAGGTCACTTTTTGAGGGTTTCCACTCTAGGGGTACGTCAGGGTCTCTCAATTACAAAATGGTGCCTAAAAACTATTCTAGCAAAATCTGCCTCCAAAATCCATATGGCGCTCCTTTCCTTCTGACCACTGCCACAAACCCATAGAGACGTTTACCACCACATATGGGGTATTTCTGTAAACTGCAGAATCAGAGCAATGTATATTGAGGTTTAGTTTGCTGTTAACCCTTACTGTGTTGCAAGAAAAAAATTATTAACATGAATAATCTACCAAAAAAGTGAAATTTTGAAATTTCACCTCCATTTTCCTTTAATTCTTGTGGAACACCTCAAGGGTTAACAAAGTTTGTAACAGCAGTTTTTTTATAATTTGAGGGGTGTAGTTTCTAAAATGGGGTCATTTATGGGGGGTTTCATTATGTAAGCCCCTCAAAATCACTTTATAACTGAATTGGTGCTTAAAAAAATGGTTTTGGAAAATTTGGTGAAAATTTGAAAAATGGCTTCTAAACTTCTAAGCCCTCTAACGTCCTAAAAAAGTAAAATGACATTTATAAAATGATGCCAACATAAAGTAGACATATGGGGAATGTAAAATAATAGCTATTTTTGGAGGTATTACTATGTATTTTGAAAGTAGAGAAATTGAAATTTGGAAATTTTTCCAAATTTTTCCAAATTTTTTGTAAATTTGGTATTTTTTAAAAAATAAAAATGAAATATTTTGCCAAAAATTTACTACTTTGTCATGAAGCACAATATGTGACGAGAAAACAATCCCAGAATGGCCTGGATAAGTAAAAGCGTTCCAAAGTTATTACCACATAAAGTGACACATGTCAGATTTGCAAAAAATGGCCTGGGCATGAAGGTGAAAACAGGCCCGGGGCTGAAGGGGTTAAACATCTAAGGTGCTGATGTTTCTCAGGGGAACCCTGGGGAGACTAGATACAAATCAAAGTTATTCCGAAAGACGGATAAAGCCTGGACCTAGTCCCTCCTGGACAGGTTGGGGAACTGAATTAACAAGGTTCACATGCTAGTCTTAGTAAAAAGTTTCTGCCACCAATTGAATTAAATGTGCCAGTAGTTGAGGCCCCATCCCCTTCCTCTAAGTTTTGTCCACTTTTTTTTGTAATTGGAATGGCGTAAAAAGTTACAAAATACCACTTGCACAAATCTTGTACAATTTTTTTACATCAAAAAACATGTGTAAAGCCTTTATTCCTAGAAGATCCTTATTGAATCCATTTTCCTGGATGGGGTTTATTGGTGTTTGGTTTAACAATATGCTTTCAAGCTTGCCAAAACCCATAGTGGTTGTGATAGGACTGATTTTCATGCTCTTATTTACGGTATTTTTCGGCCTATAGGACGCATTTTTTCCCTCCAAAGTGGGGGGAAAATGTCAGTGCATCTTATGGGGCAAATACTAATGGGCGTTTCCATTATGGAAGCACTCATCGGTACAGGAGGACCAGGATGCAGTGAATGCAGTTCTCCCCAAGCTCTGTACTCACCGCTTCCTGGTCCTCGGTTGCTCGCGGCTGGACTAGAAAAGTGCGGATGTGAGGAGCGATGGCGTCCAGAGCAGGAGAGGTAAGTTAATTGTTAATTATTTTTTAATGTTTGCTTGAGCCTGAGGGCCTGATCTGAGGTCTGCTTGGGGATCATTCACATTCGGGCTCTGATTTGAGGTCAGCTTGGGGGTCATTTACATTAGGGGTTTAAATGAGGGGGTTCTTATTCACATTGGGCTGTGATCTGATTAACATTGGGGGTCTGATTGGGGTTTGAGCTGAGATCTCATGAAAAATATTTTTTTCTTATTTCTCTCCTCTAAATCTTAGGTGCATCTTATTTGCAGGTGCATCTTATACAGCGAACAATATGGTAATATGTTTTATTTCTCGTTGCAATATAGCTGTGGATACACCCTTTCGTAGGAAGTATGACATCACCGCGACAGAGATTGACCGTCTGATAGCCCAGCTCGACTGCCGTCTTTCCTGAAGACCCCTCAGATCCCACCGCTGGGACCCGCACCTATATCCAGAACGGAGCCCCCGGACTGAATGAGGGCGCACTGCGCATGCGCAGCCGCCCTCCATTCATTTCTATGGGGCCGCCGAAAATAGCCGAGCGCAGGCGCAGCGCTCCCCACTCAGTTCTGGATATAGGTGCGGGTCCCAGCGGTGGGACCCGCACCTATAAGACAATGGGGGCATATGCTAGCGATATGCCCCCATTGTCTAAGATGAGAATACCCCTTTAATAGTATATGAGCAGTGCAGAAAGAGAATGGAGACCTGAGGAATAATACCCATGCACATAATCGTACAAAAAACAGAGCTAGATCTGCAGTGTCCATTATACCATACACACAGATAATACAGCATATACTCTTCACTTATAATGTCGCCATACTGAATGTATTCATATGGCTACATTCACTGGATGGAAGCCAAGAAGTGTTTTTGGTGTACGGTATGTCAAGGGATTCTCCTGATGTGTTCTTATTACTTAGAAGCATTTTTACTTGTATTAATCTAAGGGGCCGTTCAGACGGCCGTGTCCGCAAAAATGCGGATCCGCCAAAACACGGATGCCGGCCAGTGTGTGTTCCGCAATTTGCGGAACACACAGGGCCAGCACCCCGTGCAAAATGCCTATTCTTGTCCGCAATTGCGGACAACAGTAGGACATGTTCTGTCTTTTTTCACGGAGCCGCGGCTGTCCACGATCTAATGCCGCCCATTAAAGTGAATGGGGCTGCATCTATTCCGCAAAATTGCAGAATAGATGCGGACCCATTCACACCGTTGTGTGAACGGGCCCTTACTGTTAAACTCGTACTACACACCTGAGCTTCTGCATGACCTCATAATACACATATCTGCTGCTGAAGAACCTCATAAGACACACTTCAGCTGCCTCAGAACAACATAATACACATCTCAGCTGCTACATCACCTCATACTACACGCCTCAGCTGCTGCAATTCTGGGGTCACAGAAACTTGCCAGTTTGTGCTGCAACCCCATTCATTTCTATGGCTGCACTTATACACTGCAATCCGTGGTTGCGCAACAGATGTCATGGCAAAATCATCGTGAACCCCCAGTATTGAGGGCTCATGCACATGACCGTATGTACTTTGGGGTCCGAAAAATACAGATCCACAAAAAATACAGATGACGTCATGTGTGTTACGTATTTTTGCTGAAAGGAACAGCTGGTCCTTAACATGTTCTTTTTTTTGCAGAATGGAAATATGGACATATGCAAACGGAATGCATACGGAGTAACTTCAGGTTTTTTTTGCGCACCCAAGGAAATGAACAGTTCCGCATACGGTCCGCAAACAAACGGAACGGACACGGAAAGCAAATATGTTCGTGTGCATGAGCCCTTACTAAGACTGGTGTTTAGAGCACCAGTCTTAATCTCTGCCTGGCTGATAGGAGGTGGCTCACAATTACAGTGGTCCCTCAAGTTACAATATTAATTGGTTCCAGAACGACCATTGTATGTTAAATCCATTGGAACTTGAGTAATTGGTTCCAAAACCCCAAAATGTCATCCAAGATAAGAGAAAATGAAGATTTAAAAAAATAAGCAGATAACTAAGAGAGATAAAACAAGTCCTTACATATAACAGTCAGGAATTGCTGTTAACTAGGAACTGATACCGCTATTCTACCAGAGAAGTGACCTTGATTGGTTGGATCTGAGTCTGAGGCATTGTATTATGAGTCTGGTTTCATCTTATGATGGTTCAGAAAAGACCATATTGTATCCTGAGGCCATTGTATCTTGAGGGACCACTGTATTAAGAGGTGAACGTATATTAGAAATTGTGACACATCTGACCAGGTTCGGTGCGCCAGAACTGAAACCTATAGCAGCTAGGAGCTAGTATACATTTCAAGTATCATTTATTTCAGCTTCTGCCATAAAGTATAATAAATGTGTAGGGTTGGCTAAGCCCAGTCATGCTTCCCCCAAATCTTGGAAAAATGCCTAGTGGAACACAAAAACCCCAGAAAGCCACACATTTCTCCATAAGGAGGGTCTTGCACAAAAAAGTGAGAATTTTTGGTGCCAGAAAGCTAGCACACTAGTTTGATAAAGGTGGGCGTATGTATATACATGTTTACCTACCTTTCCTGCAGATGTTGTAGTTGACAGGGATCTCAAGCATGCAGCCAGCCTGAGGAAGTAGGGGTCATTCTGCCCCTGTCCCATCTCAGACCAGCAGTGGAGGAAGCCACAGCAACTCAGCAGCAGGAAAGGGGATAGAAGCTGAGTGTCCCAGAGGAAAGGATATAGCTGTTGGGGGTCCCAAATGACCAGAGATGGCAGCTGAGGAGAGGAGGGGGCCCATAAGAATAAAAAAGGCTGCTGGGGGGGCCAGAAGACTGGAGCTAGCTGCTGGTAACAGGAAGGGGGATCAGAGGACTGCAAGTGGGTGCTGGGGAGAGGAGGGGGGCACAGAAGACTGGAGTAGGATGCAGTGGACAGGAGAGGGACCAGAGGACTCAAGCTGGCTGCTGGGGAAAGGAGGAGGGCCCAGGGGAATAGAAAAGGCTGCTATGGAAAGGAGGGGAGCATAGGAGAATGGTGATGGCTTCAGGAGACAGGAGGGGGCCCAGGGCACTGATGATGGCAGCTAGGAAGAGGATTGGGGCTCAGGGGACTGGAGATTTGTGGCCAGACACAGGATCTTCTTCCTTTTCCTCTTGTGTCACTTTGAAGACTCCTCAACCCTCCTGTCAGTGCCGACAACCGAGCAGTCTCTCCAGCAGGAGGCTGGCCTGTTCCATCAGTGTAGGAGAGGAGGGGAAGACAGGATCTTGTTGCAGGACAACATAGAACAGAGATCTGGCAGAATTAAGAAGCCTCACACATGGCCCGAGCTGGTGGACGGGGACAGGGGCGTAGATAAAGGTTCATGGGCCATGGTGCAAAAGTTCAGCTTGCCCCCCCTTTCAGTGGCAAGGGGCAGTGGAGCACCTAGCCTTTCTACTGCCTTAGGTAAAAATTTAAACGAACCCAGCCCCCTTGCCAAATTATCAACCTAACCCTTTAAAAGAACGCTGCCTTCTCTGCTCTGTTTATCTGCTTGCCTTAGCATTTGCAGTGTTGAGGAGGTGTTATTACAAGTATGGCGTCCCCATCCACTTCAATGGGACGACTCCGTCTGTTCAAGTGAATACTACAGAGCCATCCCTCCTGTGGCAACCAATACCGAGAAGGCAGCTCTCATGTGAATGCTGCCTTCTCTTCTAAAAGCTGACTGTCGGAGGAGCCAGGAGTCAGACCTCAGACCCCCATTAGACCTCTAGACCCCCATATCAGACTTCAGACCAGACCCCATTAGACCTCTCAGACCCCCATTAGACCTCATACCAGACCCCATTAGACCTCTCAAATCCCTATTAAACCTCCAAACCGCCATATCAGACCTCAGACCAGACCCCCATTATACCTCCAGACTGCCATAACAGACCTCAGACAGACCCCTATCACACCTCCAGATTCCCATATCAGACCTCAGACCAGAACCACATTAGACCTCTACCGCCTATATCAGACCAAACACCATTAGACCTCTCAGACTCCCATTAGACCTCTAAACCCCATATCAGACCTCAAACTGGACCCCCATTAGACCTCCAGACTCCCATATCAGACCTCAGACAGACCCCTATTAGACCTCCAGATGCCCATATCAGACCTCAGACCAGACCTCCATCAGACCTCTAGACCCCATATCAGACCTCAGACCAGACCCCCATTAAACCTCTAGACCCCCATATCAGACATCAGACCAGAACCCCATTAGACCTCCAGACCAGACCCCCATTAGACCTCCATACCCCCATATCAGACCTCAGACCAGACCCCCATAGACCTCAGACCAGACCTCCAGACCCCCATTAGACCTCCTGACCTGTATATCTGACCCCATTAGACTTCCAGACCCCCCATATCAGATCTCAGATCAGACTTTAAAATAAATTAATTAACTTACCTCTCCTGCTCTTCCGCCACTCTCCTGGTCCGGCGGTCTCCCTGCTCTCTTCTCTTTTTAGGGATCGTGTTACACTGCCTGCAGCGTCCTGTCGCAGTGCATTCTGTACGTCCTGTCCTGATGCTGTAGGCAACTAGGACACAATAGCACGGGCCTTAGAAGCTCACAGTGCTTCAGTTCCCTCCTCCTGCAGACTAGTGAGTGCTTGACTGCTGCGACCCCTATAGCTATGTCAGTGGGCGGGGCATACATCATACCTTGCTCCTCTATTATTCAGGAGCAGTGCAGTAAGTGTATAGTGGGAGGGGCCCATCAGAGAATACTCCGGTCATCCGGTGGGCCAGTCCGACACTGCCACAGGTGCACCCCAAGAGTTTGAGCGTCACTCCTATAACAACATCCAATGACCTTATAGAGTGGTTTCACTGGGGATTACTCTGAGGTGGTCCTTGTGTTGGGATGCACCTCTGAACAGCTATCATCAAACTATTAGTTAGATAGTGTGTGTTTGTTTGTGTGTGCGTTGTGTGTATGTTTGTGTGCGTGTATGTGTGTGTGTGCGTGTGTGGTCTCTTTGAATAACCCAGTAATAATGCCTGAATGTATAGATGAAACGGCTACTATGAGGCAACCAGGAGCGGATGTCTAACATCACATGATCTCTGCAGCTTATCTGTAGACTTCATGAAGTAGGGGCTGTCTAAGGGGCCATTTCTGGGTAGGTAAGTCAGATAGTTAGCAAATAAATGGGGAAATATGTATGAAAATAAAATAATTGAGAAAAATAAAATAATTCAATTAATTCCACCACCTTGTCTATCCTTAATATTCTTTTGATTCCTTCTTAAACAAATATTATAAAATAGATTCTACTGTATTTAAAGGTGTTTTGTCATCTCATACATTGGGCACATATCGCTAGCACTTGGCTATTTTCGTCAGTCCCATAGACATGAATGGAGGGTGGCCGCGCATCCATGGGGCGGCCTCCTTCACTTTTGGGGCTCAGTCCAAGAGGTGGAACCCGCACCTATCAAACATTTGGGGCATGTCTTAGTGATATGCCCCCAAAGTCTAAAATCATACAACCCCTTTAAGAGAACATTATGCTTATGCTCATAAGGTGATTTTCTACAAGAAAAAACTGTAACCAGCAGACCGACAAAGCCGGGACATTACAAGAAGGCAGAAGATAAGGAAGCACATTTAATATCCACAGCCCATCTCCATTATTGACTGTTTGCATTGTGATTGGCTGTTTTACAAAGTTTATTACTATAAATGCCCTTTTACATGGACCAATGCACAGGCAATTATCAGGAACGAACCAAACGATTCCGATAATTGTCTGATCATGGGTGGTTCATGAGGTTACATTTGCACGTGCCAGTCACCCCCATACAGACACCCTGTTTGCTGCAACGGCCAAGATCAGAGCTATCTTCATTCCCATATGTTTACCCCCTTGGATGCCATGGTCAATCGCTAATGATTGCAGCATCTGAGCGGTTAGGGAGGGGCTACCTCTGTTACTCAAATGGCCTCCTATCAACATGGGGTGCTGACGGATCCTTTGGCAGCCACAGGCCTAACATTATCTTCTGGGTCTGCCAGGTACAAAAGTAGATCCCACCTCTGGGATCCAGTCCAATCTGAAGAACAGGGCCCCAACATGAATGAAGAGCATGCCGTGCATGTGCATCATCCTTTTTGCAACCCGATACGGTCACACGCCCAACCCTGTCAATCAAGCCGTGAGGGGAACCTGTTTGATGAACCAATCAATTTGCTCATCTCTAATTTGAATTTAATAAAAAATAAACACAATCACTTTCATGCAACTTTGCAGCAAAGAGTGGTTACATGAAAAATCCAGTGAAAA
>ONZH01021362.1:0-10091 GCA_900303285.1 Rhinella marina | reverse complement strand
TGCTGTTTTAGGCTGGTGGACACAGAGGCTTTTCGCAGCCTGATGGCGGCAGCTGTCCCTTGTTATGCAGTCCCCAGCCGCCACTATTTTTCCCTGTGTTGCGCCCCTGCCTTACACCAGCATGTGTCCAGAAACATAACCCATGCCGTGACCAACGCAGTTACTGGCAAGGTCCACTTAACAACTGACACATGGACAAGCGCTTCTGGCCAGGGACGCTACATTTCCCTGACGGCACACTGGGTGAACGTTGTGGAGGCTGGGAGCGAGTCGCACCCTGGGATGGCACAGGTGCTACCCTCACCGATGATTGCGGGCCCTACTTCCATCCGGATTTCCGCTGCCACCTATAGTAGCGGCTGCAACCCCTCCTTCTCTTCCTCCACCTCCTCCTCCTGTTCTTCCCATGCAGAATTGCCATCTTGCAGCACCACTCAGACTTCACTCATTAGATGGAAGCAGTGTAGCACAGCAGTCAGTAAGCGGCAACAGGCCGTGCTGAAGCTTATTTGCCTGGGTGACAAACAGCACACCGCCGCAGAGCTATGGCATGGCATAAGGGAACAGGCTGAGCTCTGGCTCTCGCCAGTCATCCTACAGCCAGGCATGGTCATATCCGATAACGGCCGCAACTTGGTGGCGGCTTTGGAGCTGGCCAACCTCCCACACATACCATGCCTGGCCCATGTATTCAACTTAGTGGTTCAGCTGTTTCTAAAAACCTACCCCAATTTGTCTCAGCTACCGGTGAAGGTGCATTGCCTGTGCGCCCATTTCCGCAAGTCACCGACAGCTTCAGCCGGCCTGGCAACCCTGCAGCAGCGCTTGCGGTTGCTGGCTCACCGACTTCTGTGCGACATGAGCACGCGATGGAATTCCACCTTACACATGTTGAGCAGGCTTTGTGAGCAGCAGAGAGCAGTAGTAGAATACTAGCTGCAACACAGTTGGCGCCTTTCTAGTCAGCTTCCGTTCTTCACAAGCAACGAGTGGGCATTGATGTATGACCTCTGTGAGGTGTTACGCAACATTGATGAATCTACACAGATTGTGAGCAGCGATATTGCAATTATCAGCGTAACCATCCCACTTCTGTGTCTACTAAAAGCTCACTGCTCACAATAAAGGCCGACGCTCTGCGTGTGGAAGAGGTAGAAATGGGGGAAGACCCTACACAGGGTGATAGCCAGACCACCCTTGATTCGTCTTCTCAGCGCCAATTGGAGGAGGAGGAGGAGCAGGAGACTGTTGCCACTGCTACACAGGGTAGCCATACCACGTTTACACCATTTCTTCGGCGTGGATGGGCTGAAGAGGAGGAAGAGGAGGATATTGAGAGTCATCATCCTGGTGGGGAGAGCGAAGCCTTGTCTGTTGGGACTCTGGCACACATGGCTGACTTCATGCTATGCTGCCTTTCCCGTGACCCTTGTGTTATACGCATATTAGCCAACACCGATTACTGGTCGTTCACCGTTCTCCCCCGCTACAAAGAGAACTTCCCATCTCCTGTGATGGAGAGGACAAGTAAAATGTTGCAATACCAGAAGGCCCTTGTCGAAAAATTGCTCCACAAATTTCCATCTGACAACGCTGGTGGCAGAGTGCATAGTTTCTTGACCACCCGAGGAGGGGAGACGAGGTGAGCACACAGCAGTTCCAACAAAGGCAGGGCGACACTCTCCAATGCCTGGGACAGTTTTATGACACCCTGCCAGCACCCTTACCCTGATGAGCGGCCTAGTGTGACAAGGAGGGAAATGTTTTGGAAGATAGTAAAGGAGTACCTAGCTGACTGTGTCAATGTCCTCAGCAATCCCTCTGTGCCGTATAATTATTGGGTGTCTAAGCTGGACACGTGGCACGAACTGGCGCTCTAAGCCTTGGAGGTGCTGGCCTGCCCTGCTGCCAGCGTTTTGTCTGAGCAGGTATTTAGTGCTGCTGGGGACATAATTACTGATAAGCGCATCTGCCTGTCAACTGACAATGCTGACAGGTTGACGCTTATCAAAATGAACAAGGCCTGGATTGTCCTTGACTTCTCTACTCCACCAGAGGAAAGCGGCTTAACATGAAGGAACCTTAAATCTGGCTTTTAGGGTGTATTGAATACACTGTATTATCATGTACCCCTTCCTCTTCTCGTCCTCTTCCTCCTCTTCCTCCATCATATGAAACTGATTATTAGGCTGCCCTTGAAGTCCACCAGCTGGGCCTGCACCCTAATTTTTTAGCCGGACAGCTCACCAGCTGGGCCTGCACCCTAATTTTTTAGCCGGGGAGCTCACCAGCTGGGCCTGCACCCTAATTTTTTAGTCGGTCAGCTCACCAGCAGGGCCTGCACCATAATTTTTTTGCCTGTCAGCTCACCAGCAGGCCCTCAACCATAATGTTTTACACGCTCAGCTCTGCTACATGTCATACATATTGTTTCAGATGTTCAGCTAAGCGGCATGTCACCCGTAAATTTTTTGTCACGTTCAGCTCAGCAGCAGCATGTCAACCTTAAATTTGGGACAGTTTGATGGGCAGCAGCGTGTCAACCTTAAATTTGGGTCAGTTTGATGAGCAGCAGCGTGTCACCCGTAAATGTTTTTTTAACGTCAGCTCGGCAGCAGCGTGTCAACTTTAAATTTGGGACAGTTTGACGAGCAGCAGCGTGTCAACCTTAAATTTGGGACAGTTTGATGAGCAGCATCGTGTCATCCGTAAATTTTTTTAACGTCAGCTCGGCAGCAGCATGTTAACCTTAAATTTGGGACAGTTTGATGGGCAGAAGCGTGTCAACCTTTGAATTTGGGACAGTTTGATGAGCAGCAGTGTGTTACCCATAAAATTTTGGGACGTTCTGCTTGGCAGCAGCGTGTCAACCTTAAATTTTGGACAGTTTGATGGGCAGCAGCGTGTCACCTGTAAATTTTTTTCAACTTCAGCTCGGCAGCAGCGTGTCAACCTTAAATTTGCGACAGTTTGATGGGCAGCAGCGTGTCAACCTTGAATTTGGGACAGTTTGATGAGCAGCAGTGTGTTACCCGTAAATTTTTGGGACGTTCTGCTTGGCAGCAGCGTGTCAACTTTAAATCTGGGACAGTTTGATTGGCAGCAGCGTGTCAACCTTGAATTTGGGACAGTTTTATGAGCAGCAGTGTGTTACCCATAAATTTTTGGGACGTTCTGCTTGGCAGCAACGTGTCAACCTTACATTTGGGACAGTTTGATCAGCATCAGCGTGTCAACCTTAATTTTTAAGATGGTCAACTCAGCAGCAGCATGTCACCCATAATTTTTAACACGGTCAACTGAGCAGCAACACGTCACCACTATTGTTTTTGCATGTCAGCAGTAGGCCATCAATCATAATTTTTCAAGGGTGCGTCTGATGCACTCCTTTATGTGTAATAAAGGGGGTATTGAAGTGCCGGTTCCTTGTAATTTTTGACAGTCCTAGACTTTATGAGTGTCGAAGTCCCACAATTATACCACAATGTGAATGAGGCCCTCCTTTATATGATATACCGGTTGTATAGGAGTGCCTCCCGAACATCGGGGTGCTCGATCATCACTAAAAATGAATCAAGATATATTTATTGGACAGACAAAATACACAAAGTTTAAAAATTGTATACAATGATCATGAACTGGTATAATATCACCAGTCACTATACAGGAGCTAACATGGTCACAAATTCAGACCCAGAAAAATAAACTCCAGGGTAATACAATATAATTCGTGGGAATGTGAAAGACATGAAAGAAATAAGTAGACAATAATGCAGCATCATAAATAATAAATATTACCTAATCCCATGAGCACAATGGTAAAGGAAACCTGGAGCAGTGAAACATGCCTGCAAAGATAAGACACCCACCCAACGCGTATTGCCGGACACCCCGGCTTCCTCAGGGGTAACAGAAAAGTGGTCTTACTGCCCATTATATAGCCATATGAGTAACATAATTAGATTAAATAATGATCACCTGAGACTAACCCATTCATGGCCATCCTGGTGCAAAGCGGTGCACAGAGGGAATAGAGGCAAATCACATGTGTGAGAAAGGCCAGGTCAGGCGGGTGGGCGCTCCAGACTGGAACGCAAATGCGCATCCACCTGACCGGAAGTAGAGCGGGCCGGAAATATGCGTTCCAAGCTGGAGTGCAACCGCCAGCCAGGATTAAAAGTGTATGTATTGTGCCAAACAAGTGTGCAATAGGAATGTGAGCAAAATCGCCCCTGTTATATTTGTATTTAGATAAAGTGCAAAGTGCTGTAAATAGACAATATATATAAAGATTGTAAAGGTAGAAAACATGATTCGCCAAAAGCCCCACTGGAAAAGAAAAAAATATAACATAATTAAACCATACAAAAAATATTATGAAATTAAATTAATATAGAGAAATATTTCATGATACTACATGATAAAATCAATACATAAAGACAATTCATAATAATATCAATCCATACATAATTTCATAATAGATATCAATACATAAATAATTTATTGGCCAATAAATTATACCCTTAAAAAATTAAAAAAAAAAAATTCCATAGCAGCACCAGGAGAAGCCAAAAGAATGGAGAAAAATAAAAAAAATAAAAAAATGTATTTCTCCTTTTTCTTTCCCCCTTCCCCTAAGCCCCCCCACCCCTTATATTCATATCAAATACAGTATTAGAGAAAGCAGTCCAATGTTACTTATTATAGTCAGAAACACAATCATAAATAAGTAAAACAGATCAAATACAACAATGAAAAATAGACCCAATTTGTCCAATTTATGAGGCGTTGTCCAAGATTCTTTCAATGACATCATAATAAATGTGGGAAAATCCAAATTGTTCCCGTGACTGTCACATACTCGGTCCACCATCCAGAGGCAAAGGCGTTGAGAAAAGGCTGATTGAATAAAAGCTAAGTATCTAAATGAAAAGAGAAATATTAAAAATACTATGAAGAAAAAAATAAAAAATAAATTAATAATTGTGTGAGAAAAAGTGAAAAAATATTACAAGAATTCAAACATCACAAAAACTATATGTGAAAAAATTACAAAAATTGTGTATGTTTGAATGTGTGCATCTAACACCATGCAATCAATGAAAAAAATAATGAAATAAAAAATCACGCGTGTTAAAAATTAGAATAATAAATTCAAAAATCACAAAAACTATATGGTTGAAAAATGTGAATAAAAAAATAAAAAATAACAAGAATTCTGTAAATGGGAATGTGTGCATCTAACACCATACAATCAATGGGGGGAATTATTTTTTGTTAAATATATCAAAAAAATTAACCACAAATTAAATTAGAAAACTTACCTATAAAAGCCCGTGAATGTAAGTTCCTCATTAAGGCCTTTTGGTGATAACGAGTCAAGATTAAAAATCCATCTAGATTCAAGACGTAAAAGTTGGGGAATAGTGGAGAAACCTTTGATATTATTGAATACCTTTTCCAGACCCACAATTTTAAGACCACTGGTATTACACTGATGATGATTAGTGTTGAGCGAGCATGCTCGCCCGAGCACTATATTCGCTCGAGCATCGGTATGCTCGGCACATCACGGTGTTTGGCCGAACACAACATGTGCTTGAGTGTGATGCTCGAGTCTACTCCCCGCACGTTTGTTCGCTACCACGCAACGAATAAACGTGCGGGAGACTACTGGCATTCACTGTAATGCCGTAGCCATTTTGATTTGTACGCTAATGCTACGCATTGTATGCTAATGCATACAAACTTGTATGCTAATGCTATGCATTGCGCGCTAATGCGTACAAATTCAGTTAATTAGTGTACTTTTACGAGTGAAAGGAGTGAAAGACAAGTCGCGATTCTGACCTTTTCCTATGAACCAGACACCCTCCCCATGCTGTTCCCTAACCATTTCTGTGGTGTTTCTACCATTTTCTCACGTTTCCCTATCAATCAGACAGCCTCCCCTCTGCAGAGCAGGGGGTGCCTGGCCTTCTCCCATTGACTTCCATTATACTCGGGTGCTCGGCCGAACACTCGAGCACCACCTAGTGTTCGACCAGAGCACCCGAGCACCCGAACATCGGGGTGCTCGATCATCACTAATGATGATCCAAGAAATGTGCAGCCACTGACGTCAAAGGCTTTTCTGCCTTGGCTCTGTCTCGACGTGCCAAAGTGATTTGTGAGAGATGCTTTTGAATTTGTTTTCGTAGTTCTTGTCCAGTTTGTCCCACATAAATTTGCCCACATTTGCAAAGAAGAGCATATACAACGTTTTGGGTACGACAGTTCACATAATGTTTAAGGCTAATTTTCCGAGAATCATGAGGATGGATGAAAGAGTCCGAAGCAAGCATGAACTGGCAGACATTGCAATTCCCACATGGAAAGGAACCCCTCAATTTGGTCCCTCTGCCAATATTTTGGTTTGGTCGTTGAAAGTGACTGCGTACCACCCTGTCCCTCCAATTTGTCGCCCAACGAGGTATCATCTTGGATCGTACATCAAGAAATTTGCACAACTTTGAGTCTGACTGTAGTAAATGCCAATGGTTGTCAAGAAGTCTGTACAAATCCTGCCATTGGTTGTTGAATCTTGTGACAAGAGGAACCATATTCATACGTGTTCTAGTTTTAGGTTTAAGAAGATCCACACGTTCCGCTCGACGGGCATTTTCAAAGGCTCATGAAATAACTCTCTTAGGATACCCACGTGAGCGAAAACGTTGGGTCAGATCTTTTAAAGCAACAAGGAAATCTTGAGTGTTAGTACAATTGCGACGGAGCCTCAAAAACTGGCCCTTAGGAATTCCAATACGTTGGTGACGTGGATGAAAACTATCAAAATGCAACAAACTATTAGTCGCGGTATGCTTCCGAAACAGAGAGGTACGAATTTTGATGTCATCCAAGGAGATACCTAAATCAAGAAAATCAATTTCAACATCCGAAATTTTATGAGTCAATTTGATGTTAACTGAATTTTGGTTCAACCTATTCACAAAATCCTCACATTCGCTGAAGGTGCCCTGCCAAAAAATCAAAAGGTCATCAATGTAACGAAACCAGCCTATAACATGTTGTTTACAGCCTATAACATGGTGTTTCCTCCCACCAACCTAAAACAAGGTTTGCGTAGGAGGGCGCACAACGTGCACCCATTGCGGTCCCAGAAACCTGCTTGTAAAATACTCAATCAAAAACAAAATAATTGTGATGTAGTACAAAACTCAAAAGGCTCACCAAAAAAGTGTGATGTGCAGGGTCACCATGTGAAGATCCAGTCAAAAAATGCTGTACCACAGCAATACCATCTTTATGTGCTATTTTCACACACATAACACTTTTTCCTTTTTTTATCAACCATATAGTTTTTGTGATTTTTTTAATTTATTATTATAATTTTTAACACGCATAATTTTTTTTTTCATTGATTGCATGGTGTTAGATGCACACATTCACACATACACAATTTTAGTAATTTTTTATTTTTCGTATTATCGTTCACATTTTTCACACACAACACTTTATTTTTGTTTTTATGGCTTTTTCACATATAATTTTTGGGATGTTTGAATTCTTGTAATATTTTTTTTCACTTTTTCTCACACAATTATTAATTTATTTTTTATTTTTTTCTTCATAGTATTTTTAATATTTCTCTTTTCATTTAGATACTTACTGTATCTTTTATTCAATCAGCCTTTTTTCAACGCCTTTTCCTCTGGATGCTGGACCGAGTATGTGACAATCACAGGAACGATTTGGATTTTCCCACATTTATTATGATATCATTGAAAGAATCTTGGATGATGCCTCATAAATTGGACAAATTGGGTCTATTTTTCATTGTTGTATTTGAGCTGCATTATTGTCTACTTATTTCTTTCATGTCTTTCACATTCCCATGAATTATATTGTATTACCCTGGAGTTTATTTTTCTGGGTCTGAATTTGTGACCATGTTAGCTCCTGTATAGTGACTGGTGATATTATACCAGTTCATGATCATTGTATACAATTTTTAATCTTTGTGTGTTTTGTCTGTCCAATAAATATATCTTGATTCATTTTATATTGGATGTGCATTTTATGCTGGTTCACTTTTGAACCTTTTGTTCTTGTTTTATGGCACTTCAGTGTCCCAGTGCAGCGTTCAAATGTCCTTACCCCAGGCATTTGAACGCAGGTGCAAATACCCTGCCACCCACCCACAGACCATAGCTCTAAACGCGCAACTTTCCAAATTGCTGACCCTGGAAATGTTGCCGTTTAGGCTGGTGGACACCGAGGCTTTTCGCAGCCTGATGGTGGCAGCTGTCCCTTGTTACGCAGTCCCCAGCCGCCACTATTTTTCCCTGTGTTTCGCCCCTGCCTTACACCAGCATGTGTCCAGAAACATAACCTGTGCCCTTACCAACGCAGTTACTGGCAAGGTCCACTTAACAACTGATACATGGACAAGCGGTTCTGGCCAGGGATGCTACATTTCCCTGACGGCACACTGGGTGAATGTTGTAGAGGCTGGGAGCATGACGTACCCTGGGATGGCACAGGTGCTACCCACGCCAAGGATTGCGGGCCCTACTTCCATCCGGATTTCTGCCACCACCTACAGTAGCGGCTGCAACCCCTCCTTCTCTTCCTCCACTTCGCATGCAGAAGAGCCATCTTGCAGCACCAGTCAGACTTCACTCAGTAGATGGAAACAGTGTAGCACAGCAGTCGTGAAGCGGCAACAGGCCATGCTGAAGCTTATTTGCCTGGGTGAAAAACAGCACACCGCCGCAGCGCTATGGCATGGCATAAGGGAACAGGCTGAGCTGTGGATCTCGCCAGTCATCCTACAGCCAGGCATGGTCGTATCCGATAACGGCCGCAACTTGGTGGCGGCTTTGGAGCTGGCCAACCTCCCACACATACCATGCCTGGCCCATGTATTCAACTTAGTGGTTCAGCTGTTTCTGAAAACCTACCCCAATTTGCCTCAGCTACTCGTGAAGGTGAGTCGCCTGTGTGCCCATTTCTGCAAATCACCTACAGCTTCAGCCGGCCTGGCAATGCTGCAGCAGCGCTTGCACTTGTCAGCTCACCGACTGCTGTCTGACCTGAGCATGTGCTGGAACTCCACCTTCCACATGTTGGGTAGGCTTTGTGAGCAGCAGAGGGCAGTAGTAGAATACCAGCTGCAACACAGTCGGCGTCTTTCCAGTCAGCTTCCGCTCTTCACAAGCTACGAGTGGGAATTGATGTCTGACCTCTGTGAGGTTTTACGCAACTTTGATGAATCTACACAGATGGTGAGCGGCACTTCTGTGTCTACTAAAAAGCTCACTGCTCCCAATAAAGGCCAACGCTCTGCATGTGGAAGAGGTGGAAATGGGGGAAGACCCTACACAGCCAGACCACCCTCGGTTCGTCTTCTCATTGCGAATTGGAGAAGGAGGAGGAGGACGAGGAGGAGGAGGAGCAGGAGACGGTTGCCACTGCTACACAGGGTAGCCATACCACGTTTACACCATCTCTTCGGCGTGGATGGGACGAAGAGGAGGAAGAGGACGAGGAGGATATTGAGAGCCATCATCCTGGTGGGGAGAGCGAATCCTTGTCTGTTGGGACTCTGGCACACATGGCTGACTTCATGCTATGCTGCCTTTCCCGTGACCCTTGTGTTATACGCATATTAGCCAACACCCGCTACAAAGAGAACTTCTCATCTCTCATTCCTGTGGTGGAGAGGACAAGTAAAATGTTACAATACCAGAAGGCCCTTGTCGAAAAATTTCTCCAAAAATTTCCATCTGACAACGCTGGTGGCAGAGTACATAGTTCTTTGGCCACCTGAGGAGGGGAGACGAGGGGAAGACACAGCAGTTTCAACAAAGGCAGGGAGACACTCTCCAAGGCCTGGGACAGTTTCAAGACACCCCGCCAGCACCCTTACCCTGATGAGCGGCCTAGTGTGACAAGGAGGGAAAAGTTTTGGAAGATGGTAAAGAAGTACCTAGCTGACCGTGTCAACGTCATCAGCGATCTCTCTGTGCCGTATAATTATTGGGTATCTAAGCTGGACACGTGGCACGAACTGGCGCTCTAGGCCTTAG